>PVIY010022656.1:0-40512 GCA_004026745.1 Myrmecophaga tridactyla | reverse complement strand
TGGCTTCACCTACCTTGCTTTCCCTTTCTCCAAAGAGTCCTTCCCAGCAAATCTGTGGACAGGAGCACTGGTTCTGTGCTTAGCACTGGGCCTATGTCACTATGGTTTGAAGACTGGGCTCTCAGCTTGGACACTATGGAGTTTTTGGAAGGGGATCGCCACTAAAAGAGCAATGAGCAAGGAATCAGGTTCTAGTCCTGGCTGTCCTTTACTCTGTGACTTTGAACAGATGGCGTCTCCTCTCTGGATCTCAGTTTCCCCATATGCACAGACAAATGCTTCCAAAGACTTACAAACTCTTTTTGTCCCCCAACCTGATTGTTTTTTTAATTCTGTTTTTTAACTTTACAAGATCAGCAGGGGTAGGCAATGACTGTCTTTCAAGTATTGGCATAAAGAAAGGACTTGCAAACCTATCAAAAGAAAAGCAACAAGCCCCTCCTTCACCAGCCTCTGTCTTGGGGTGGGAGAGCCAGGACTTGGACTTGAGGAGAGAAAACATCATCTTAAATGCCTGGGGCCAAATAAATGCTAGGAGGAGCTACGATTACAAGGAGGATTGTGATTGAGGTCAGGGAAGGAAGCTTTTTTTTTTTAATTTCTCATGGGCAGGCACCAGGAATCGAACCCCAGGCTTCAGCATGGCAGGCGAGAACGCTGCCTGCTGAGCCACCATGGCCCACCCAGGAGGAAACTTTTATTAAACAATTATGAGTTATTATTTACAAAACTCTGTCACAGTCACTGTTTCATTTGCTCAAAACAGCAGTAGCAATGTGACCAGCAGCTTGTGAATTAATTCTGGAAATCATCACAGATTGGCCCCTGCTTTTCTATTAATAGTTTTAAGAATAATGATAGCACAGCCTTTCCTGTTTGATTTACAGCCTATAAAAGCACTTTCATATTCAGTGTTAGTTAAGCCTTCCAACATCTCTATTATTTCCATAATAAAAATAATAATGATGACTAATATTTACTAAACAATTAGCATGTGCCAGGCACTGTCCTATGTTCTTTACATGTCTTAACTCATTTAATTTTCCCACAACCCTGTGAGGTACAAACTAATACTGTTTCCATCTTATAGATGAGAAATCTGACACAGGAAAATTAAGGTAACGATAGCTACAAAACTAAAAAACAAAAACGAAACAACGAAATTAATGACCAAAGGACTAGCAGGCCCTTGTCTAGAGAATTGGCAAAGGGTGTGCCGGGCTGGGTGGTATCTGGGAGACACAGCTGTCAGCTGCCCAAGTCTGTCAAGAAGGAAGCAGGAAAAGGAGGAAAGGAAAGAAGGAGGAAGGAAAGAGGAAAGCCTGTAGGGAAGGAGGGAGGGAAAGAATCACAAGAAAGAGTTAAGAGGTAGGACAGCCTTGTAGTTAAAAGCACAAAACTCTGGAGCCAGTCACCCTGGGCTTGAATCCCTGGGTTGAATCTGCCACTTGTTTGATCCCAGGCAGGTCATTAAATTCTCTCAGTTTCAATTTACCCATCTGTAAAATGAGATAAGAGTGCTTACCTCCTATATTGGAGAATTAAATAAGTTAATATTTGAAAAGTGCTAGAACAACGTCTGGCACGTAGGAAGGACTGACAATATAAATGTTTGTTGCAGGTGCGCATGCATCGTGCTCACATCCAGTTCCAGCCAGGTCATTCCCTCTCACTCTGGGTCTCTCTGCAGCTGAGGACATGGGCAGGGTAGCTGCCCAAGTTGGTGCTGTGTGTATGTCTGGGTAACGTTTGTCAGTCACCCACTTCAGAAGCAGTTTTCTGAAAACTTGTAACTGATCAAGATATTTCAGATAATTGGAGTATAGACAGCTCCACAGTATCCAATTATGAGATAGGAAACCCTCCTGATTATCAAGGGCAAAATTGCATGAAGAAGCATGTCATTCCTTTGGGTCACGTTGCCTGGCAGGTTACCAAAGAAGACTTTGCACATTTGGTTGTATGTTGTGTATGGATGAAAGCAATCTGAGAGACTTGAATAGAAAAGGTAGTGAAGTTAAAAAAAAAAAGGTAGCAAAGCAAAACTTGAACTGCTTGGGAGCTGTGATCCCCAAAACCAACTTATTTTTGAAGATCCCTGTTATAGGAATGACTGACTTTGAGACTGTGTACCAGCAGTGTGTTGGGTGCTCAAAGCATTTTTGGAGAAGTCCCAGTAAAAGCTGCATCCATTCATCACTGAAGGCCAATCATGATGAACATCTCCACAGTGTGTTCTAGGTTTTTCAATTGTGCTAAGAGTGTAAAGTTTTATAGCTCAAGGTCACAACTTTTTTTTAATTGACTTATTGTTTATCCTAAATAATATTGTAAAAAAAATTATAGATGGAAATCAGTGTTGTGTTTGCAGAAGAATTAATAAAAATCTGTGATTCAGACAGCTTATGGGGTACATTAAATTTTCTTAAACAAATTGGATCTCTTCTCTTGCCCCAATTACAAAAATAGTGGAGCAAACAAAATAGAACCATAAAACATAACGTTTTGTGTGTTTTGTAACAATCATTTCTTTTCAGTATTTAACCTTAAGGTACTATCCAGTGATGACTAGCTTTCTAATATGCTTAATTATGATCTTAATAAATAATTAAACATCACTTTCAGGCCCAAATTGATATCTGAGCCCATTGAGACTTCTAAATAATCTATCTCTTTAATAAGCCAACATGTATAACTTGATAGACAAATGTCTTCTCTTCACCTAGACTACCTCTTTCTTTCTTTCTTTTTTTTTTTTTTTTTTGATCCCAGGGCTTTTTATTGAATTACATGCTCCCCTAGTCATAGGAGTTCACAATCTTGATTGCAAGTATATTGATTCACACATACCCAGAGTCACATTTGTATGTTAAAAGGATAGGAAAGAGAATGATTTATGGTATAAATCTTTAGCATTAGTCTTGATTTTTCTTTATCAAGTTTATTTCATGAAGCAATCAACTTTTTGCTCCCATTTGGACCACTTTGCCTCTGAAAATTTAATTATATCCAGAAAGGACACTGTATGCTGTTTAATCCTATGCTCACTTTCACAAATGTGTATGCTTTATATGAACATATAACCCAAGTGTCAAATATGATATATTGGCTTATATGGTAAAAAATCATTCAAAAAACTGGAAAAAGAGAATTCTATTAAGTTGAAGTTGTGTTCTTGTATCAGTGTTTCATTTATAGTTAACTACTATGTACTTTGAGATAACTATAATTTCAGATTCATTTGGATATATATCAGAAAAGGTTGTTTTCAAAATAAACTGGTGAGTATAAAAATACAAAAAAAAATTTTTGTTGCATAAAGAAAAAGGAAGGGAGGTGTCACACAAATGCCTTAGCAGTTGTGACAGCTGAGTCAGACAATACCATAGGAGGTGCAAGGATCCAGGCTGGTGTCATGGAAATATTTTTGAGTCATGGTCCTGCCATATGGGAAGTCTTTGAAGAGAACTCAGAATAGAATTAAATAGTAACTAGATTCATTGAATCCAAAATCTGTGGCAGGGGAGTGGGGGACTTAACAAACCTAAACTATCAGAAATATGGATTGCCTTGTGGTATGTGGGCTACAAGGTCACCCAATTTACAGGTTTGGAACTGGCCTCTCCTTTGGCACAGGAGGACAATCGCCAGCCTAAAGGAGCCTTTGGCAAATGCAAAAGAAGGTCCCTTCTTCCACCAGCCACAGCCCTGTGCCAAGATTCAAGCCTTGCACTTAGCAAGCAGAGTACTGGTTCAGTTTTCTAAAGCTGCCGGAATGCAATACACCAGAAATGGGTTGGATTTTACCGAAGGGAATTTTTAGGTTACAGATTTACAGGTCTAAGGTCATGAAAATGTCTGAATTTAAGGCATCAACAAGATGATACCTGGACCCTGAAGAAAGGCCAGCCTCTGGAATACCTATGTCAGCTGGCATGTGGCTGGCATCTGCTGGTCCTTGCTCCTGGTTCGTTACTTTCAACTTCTGATTCCAGGGTACTTTCTTAGCTTCTCCGGTGCAAACTCTGGATTTCATCTCTTAGCTTAGCATCTCCTGGGGCGTTTTCCGTCTCCAAGTATCTGCTTTCTCCAAAAGGTCTCCCTCTTAAAGGACTTCTGTAAATGGATTAAGACCTATCCTGAATGGGCTGGGTCACATCTCCATGGAAACAACCTAATCAAAGGGTCCCACCCAACAATAGGTCTGCCCCCACAAGACTGGATGAAAAGAACTTAGCTTTTCTGGGGTACATAACAGTTTCAAACCCAGCACAGGCATGGACTGGATTTTTATTCCCATTCATCCCCTCAGATGTGCCAAACACAACCTGCACAGCCACATCCCAGGGGCAGAGGCCTGCATAAAGGGATCCCCCAGGTCATGAGAAAAATTACACTGGCCTTGCAGCTTCAGATCTTATTCCCCTGACCTCCCAGCCCAGTTCTGAAATAATCCACCTATAGCGGGCATTTTCAATACTTGAGGTGTTTAGGAGAGGATGACTTGTTAGAGTATTAACAAGTCTTGTGACTCCAGCTTAAAATGTGTAATTCATAATGTTTAATGGGTATAGAGTTTCTCTTTGGGACGATGGAAAAGTTTTGGTAATGGATAATGGTGATGGTAGCACGACATTGTGAATGCAATTAACACCACTGAATTATGCACTTGAAAGGGGTTAAAATGGGAAATTTTAGGTTGATATATGTTACCAAAATAAATTTAAAATAAAACAAAACATAAAACTCTACAACACAAAGAGTGAACCCTAATGTAAACTATGGACCTTAGTTAATAATATAACAAAGTTGTTTCATAGAATGTAATAAATGCACTAATGCAAAATGTTAATAATAGGGAAACTTGGTGTGGGGGATACATGGGAACTCTATATGCTTTGCGTAATTTTTCTGTAAACGTATAACTGCTCAAAAAAAAATAAGGTCTACTAAAAAATGTGTAATTCAACAATTGATTTAGCCTCGTGATTTCAAGTTCATCCGACAAACTATGTATCATTCACCTAGAATGTGCAGGAACATGGGTTCTTGGGATAAACAGAACAGACAGAGACCCTTTCCCTTGTGCAGCTGAAGTTCTAGGGGAGAGATACACATAGTAAACAATAGAACTAGATACACTAAATGAAAAAAATATATAGTACGTGAGAGTTAATAGGTGCTATGGAAAAAAATAGAGTAAGAGGAGGGTTGTAGTGTTGAATAGGTCCAGGTAGGCCTCATTGAGAAAGCAACACTTGAGCAAAAACCAGAAGGAAATGAGGAATAAGTCATGTGCATCTTCTTGGGAAAAGCATTCCAGGCAGAGGGAACAGCCAGTGCAAAGTCTTCAAAATGGGCACATGCCTGGCAGATTGAAACAGTAATGAGGCTAATGTGGCTGAAACCAAGAGAGTGAGAAGGAGAATCATAGGAAATCACGTCACAGAACACAAGGAAGGAAGGCAGGTCATAGCGATCGAATGAGGTAAGAGCCATGGGACGGTATTTTTCCCTGGTGGTTTTAATTTTTATCATATCTTTATTGTGGTAACATATATCAACCTAAAACTTCCCATTTTAACCACTTTCAAGTATACAATTCAGTAGTATTAATTACATTTACAGTGTTGTGCTACCATCTCCACCATTACTACCAAAACCCTTCCATCACCCCAAAAGAAAATCTGCATCCATTAAGCACTAACTCCCAATTCCCCTTCTGCTTCCAATGCTGCCCCAATAAACCTCTAACCTACTTTCTATCTCTATGAATTTGCATATTCTAGTTATTTCATATAAATGAGATTATACAATATTTGTCCTTTTGTGTCTGGCTTATTTTACTCCATACAATGTCTTCAAGGTTCATCCATGTCAGCACATGTATCAGAAGTTCATTCTTTTTTATGCCTAAATAATATTCCATTGTATGGACGTGCCACGTTTTGTTTATCCTTTCATCTGTTGATGGACACTTGGGTTGCTTCCACCTTTTGGCTGTTGTGAATAAGGCTTCTATGAATATCGGTGTGCAAATATCTGTTCAAGTTTTTGCTTCCTCAGTTCTTTTGGGTATAGACCAGAAGAAGAATTTCTGAATCATATAGTAATTCTATACTTAACTTTCTAAAGAACTGCCAAAACTGTTTTCCATAATGGCTGCACCATTTCATATTCCCACCAACAATGTAAGAGGGTACCCATTTCTCCACATCTTTACCAATACTTGTTATTTTGTTTTTGTTTTTTGTTTTTTTTTAAATAGCCATTTTAGTGGATGGGGCTTTGATTTGCATTTCCTTAATGGATAATGATGTTGAGCATCTTTTCAAGTGCATTTTTGTATATCTTTGGAGTAGTCTATTCAAGTCCCTTCCCCATTTTTTAAATTGGGTTGTTTTTTGTTGTTGTTGTTGAGTTATAAGAGTTTGTTTTATTTGCAAGCTGCCAAAATTCAATATACCAAACCAGAATAGCTTTTAAAAGAGGGAATTTATTAAGTTGCAAAAGTTTACAGTTCTAAAGCCGTGAAAATGACCAAATTAAAGCAAGACTATAAAAATATTCAATCTAAGGCATCCAGGGAAAGCTACCTCCCAAGAAGGTCAAAGATATTCAGGGTTTCTCTCTCAGCTGGAAAGACACATGGCGAGATCTGCTAGCTTTCTCTTCATTGGCTTCCCCGGGGCTCTGTCTGTTCTGTTGGCTCTGTCGGTTCTGGTGGCTCTAAAGCTTTTTCCCAAATGGTTCCCTCTTAAAGGGCTCCAGTAAGCAACTCCACCTTGAATGGGTGGAGACACGTCTCCATGGATACCATCTAATTTAAAAGTTACCACCCACAATTGGGTGGATCACATCTCCATGGAAACAATAAAAAAGATTCCACTCAGCAATATTGAATGAGGATTAAAAGACGTGGCTTTTCTGGAGTACATAATAGCTTCAAACTGGCACACAGTTCTTTATATATTCTGTATATCAAACCATATTCAGATATACACCTTCCAAATATTTTTTCCCATTCTATAGGTTGTCTTTTCACTTTCTTGATAAAGTTCTTTGATACACAAGAGTTTTTAATTTTGATGAAGTCCAATTTATCTATTTGTTCTTAGCTTGTTCACGCCTTTGGTGAAAGTCTAAGAAACCATTGCCTAATGCCAGGTCTTGAAGATATTTCCCTATCTTCTCTTCTAAGGTTTTATTGTTTTCCCTCTTATATTTAGGTTGTTGATCAAGTTTGAGTTAGTTTTTGCATATGGTATGAGATAGAAGTCCACTTCCATTCTTTAGCATGTGGATATCCAGTTTTTTCAGCACCATTTGTTGAAGACACTGTTCTTTCTTACTGAATGGACTTAGCATGGCAGTTCTGAGTAAAGGAAGGACAAAATCCAACCTAGGTTTTTTGCCAGGATCCTTCTGGCTGCTGTGTTGAGAACAGATGCATGGGGCAAAAAATGAAAATGACAAGGATTCCTGGAACATAATAAACTTCAATAAATATTATTTAAATGATACATATCAAGTCTTAGGAAGGAGATACAAATTGTAACAGTGGTTGCCTCTGGAGAGAACTGCAATAAGAGGGAGTCTTCACCGTACATACTCTTTTCCTACAATTTGAATTGCTTTTTCGCAAAGATACTTAAAATAAACAATATATATTTTAAGAAAAAAGACAAAGAGTGAAAAGTCAGCAAGAGGCAAAACTGAGGGCCATGTCCTGGACCACCCCTCTCTCTCCAGAATTCTTTCTCCTTGCACAGTTACTTCTTCTGCAATAAGGGGTCACAGTCCCTCCCTGAAAGACTCAGTAAGCCAGAGTATGGAGAGCCCTTGGAAAGCCCCCCATTTTTTTTTCCCTGCGGGACTTGTCTCCCCCAGCTCAGAGCCCGAGGCCGGTCTGCCCTTAATCAGACTTGGCGGGGTCCACTGAGCCTCCAGTGTGCTGTGTAAAAACTGTAGGGGAGCCAGGGTGGCCACCAGGGGGCGCCATCCGACCATTTTTGAAACATGCAAGCGCCTCAAATTTCAAAACCAGCCTGATTCTGCCCACTCATCTCCCCCACCTCCAGTGCTCCCTCCCGTTACCCAGCAGAGGAGGCTGGTCATCCCAGCAGCCTGGGATGGGAGACCCCATCCCCACTACCAACCTGTATCATCTCCCCTCACACTGCCGGGTCTGAGCCTCCTTTCTCATGCCTTGAGACTTGACCGAGCAGCTGATAAATGTGTGGACTCAGATGGTATGACACACTCTGTGTTCTGCACAGGGGACCCCATCTCCAAACCTGCTTTTTGCACAGCCCTCCCCATTGAAGTAAACATTACCTCCATTCACCCAGGTGCTCAGGCCCCAAACCCTGAAGTCATGCTTGACCCCCTCTTTCTCTCACATTCTGCATCTCCTCTATCAGTAAGTCCCTTTCTTTGAAATGTATCTAAAATTTGACCTCTTCTCATCCCGCCTGCACATTCCTTTGAAATGTATCTAGAATAAGACCACCACTCACCTAGCTGAGTGCAGTAGCCCCATCCCTATTCCCCCATCTCTCTCCTCGCCTTCTCTACACTCTCGCCTCTCTCCCCCATCTCTCTCCTCGCCCTCTCGCCCTCTCACCTCCTCTTCTCCACTTGCACTCCAGGAGAGCCTATTAGATGGAAGTTAGGTCTCTTCCCTCCTCTGCGTAATACCTTTCCATGGCTCCCACCTCACTCAGAGGCCTTACAAAGGCCCACGAGGCCCTGTACCACCTGGTCCCCCACTACCTTTCAGACTCATCTCTTACCATCCTTCCCTGGCCCCCACTCTTCCAGCACAGTGGTCCCCTTGTTCTTACTTTAATAAGCTGAGGATACCTCCACCTCAGAACATTTGCACTTTCTGTTCCTGGACCTCAAAGACTCTTCACCTAGATTCTTAAATACCACCCTCCCTCCTCTCTTTCTGGTCTCTGCACAAATGTCACCTCAACAAGGAGAACTTGCGCAGACCAAAATAGTACAGCACCAGCCAGGGCTGGGACCAAGGAAGGCAAACAAAGAGCCTAGGGTACAAAATTGAAGGAGGCACTCACTCTCAGGATTGTGCAAGCACCTGCCTCCTCTTTGCACCCTGGGAGCCTCACCCGCTTCGCCCTCATCCTGACCTTTCATCAATACCCCTGCCCCCATTTACTTTCTGTACTAGTCAGGGTTCTCTAGAGAAACAGAACCAATAGGAGAAATCTATAAATATGAGATTTATAAAGGTGCCTCATGCAACCATGGAAATGGAAGATCCAAAATCCCTAGGGCAGGTTGTGAAGCTGGCAACTCTGATGAAGGGTCTGAACTCCACAGGAGAGGCTCACTGGCTGAAGAAGCAGTGAAAGAGTCTCTTCCTTCTTAAAAGCCTTCAACTGATTGGATTATGTCATTCTGGGAGTCATGCCTTAGTTGATCGCGGATATAATCAGCCACAGATGCAATCAACTGACTGGTGATTTAATGCACCAGCCTTCAGGTTTATCAACCAGCCATGAAATATCTTTGTAGGAATGGTCACACTAGTGCTTGCCTGACCCCAGACAGCTGGGCATCATCACTCGGCCAGGTTGACACCAGAACAGTCCACCCCTTGTCAATTTGGCAGCTATCCACATCACCTATTTCCAAATAGAAGACAATAACAGACATGTTTCGCCTAAAAATACTCAACTGTCCTGCGTACAACCAGAAACACAATACATCTCTCTAGAATAGGATGTAAAGCCTTAGGTAACAGTCACTCTTAAAAACTTCATATCCTATGACTTAAATACTATAACATGAACAATACAACTTATGTCACATGACAAGAGGAAAACAAGATATTTGCTTATGTAAAAATGCAAACATACTCATAACAAAACAAGGAGGAAATACTCAAACAATCCCAGTCCCCATTTCTGTAACTGGTCACATGATCGTAGTTCATATTTATCACTACCTTGTTCTACTGCCTATTCCATGTGCCCTTTGCCCTCAGCAAGCACTTCAGCTGGCTGTGGTTCTTCGCGAGGTGAGGTGACCCAAACCTTCATTCCTGAAGTTTCTGGTCCACTGGTAGTGCTGCCTGGATTGGGTTCTTGCAGTTTTCCATTGACTTTAATCACAGGACATGGTAGTACTGAGACGCCCTAGGGGATCTCCTGTATTCCAGGAAAACTCTTCTTTACTGCCATTGTGTAGTTTCAGTCCTATTTCCCCTTGATGGTCAGGATCAATCACCCCAGACAGAACAATTATCCCCTTTTGTACCCATTGATACAGTGGCATGAGAAGCCCAAAGTGGCCAGGTGGTAGTCTTAACTTCCAATTCAATGGAATCATTGTTGTGTCTCCTGGAAGGAGCACTCCTCCTTTTGGAACTAAGACCTGTAGACCAGCAGAACTTAAGGTTTCAGGGGCAGGAAGCAAAAATCTTCCTCGTGGATCACTAGGGGTAATAGTGAGTGGTGCCACTCCCATTTCCACCCCTTGATTCCAGGACCCATGGATCCCACCTATGGGAGAAACAGCACCATAGAGTGGACGCTGATTCAGAGCAAACACAGCCTCCTGGAGAACACTGCCCCAGCCCTGCAAGGTATTGCCACCTAGTTGGCACCAAAACTGGGTCTTCAAAAAGACCATTCCTCCATTCTATCAACCCAGCTGCCTCTGGATGATGGGGAACATGATAAGACAAGAGAATTCCATGAGCATGTGCCCATTCCTGTACTTCATTTCTGTGAAGTGGGTTCCTTAATCAGAAGCAAAGCTGTGTGGAATACCATGATGGTGAATAAGGCATTCAGTAACTCCATGTATGGTAGTTTTTGTGGAAGCATTGCATGCAGAGAATGTAAACCCATATCTAGATATGGGTCTATTCCATTTAGAACAAGTCGCTGCCCCTTCCATGACGGAAGTGGTCCAATGTAATAAAGCATCAGGTAGCAGGCTGATCACCTCGGGGAATGGTGCCATACTGGGCATTTAGTGTGGGTCTCTGCTGCTGGCAGATTCCAGTAAGCTAATCAAGACCCACCCAAATGGGTGGAGACACGCCTCAAACCTAATCCAGTTTAACAACCACTCTCGATTAAATCAGATATCCAGGGAGATGATCTGATTACAGTTTCAAACATACAGTACTGAATAGGGATTAGAAGAAACAGCTGCCTTTACAAAATGGGATTAGGATTAAAACATAGCTTTTCTAGGGCACATACATCCTTTTAAACTGGCACAGATACAAAATAGATTGAAAGTGAAAGGATGGAAAAAGATGTTCCACACAAGCTGTAACCAAAAGAAAGCAGGAGTAGCTAAACTAATATCAGACAAAATAGACTTTAAATGTAAAGACATCATAAGAGACAAAGAAGGAAACTATATATTAGTAAAAGGAACAATTAACCAAGAAGAAATAACAATCATAAATGTCTATGCTCACAACAAGGAGATTCAAAGTACATGAGACAGACATTGGCAGAACTAAAGAGAGCGATAGACATTTCAACAATAATAGGAGACTTCAATACACTACTCTCCTCTACAGACAGAACAACCAGTCAGAGAATTAATAAGGAAATAAAGAGCTTAAACAACGTGATAAATGAATTAGACCTAATAGACATATATAGGTCATTACACCCCAAAACACCAGGATATACATTCTTCTCTAGTGCTCATGGAACATTCTCCAAGACAGATCATATGTTGGGGCACAAAACAGGTCTTTATAAACTTAAAAACATTGAAATTATTCAAAGCACTTTCTCTGATCACAATGGAGTGAAGCTGGAAATCAATAACCACCAAAGAACAACTTTCACAAACATATGGAGATTAAATAACACAATCTTAAACAATGAGTGGGTCAAAGAAGAAATTGCTAGAGAAATCAATAGCTATCTGAAGATGAATGAAAATGAGAACACAATATATCAGAACTTATGGGATGCAGTAAAGGCTGCTAGAGAGAAATTTATTGCCCTAAATGCCTATATTTAAAAAGAAGAAAGAGCAAAAATTGAAGACTTAACTGCTCACCTGGAGAAACTTGAGAACTAACCCCAAAGCAAATAGAAGAAAAGAAATAACAAAGATTAAAGCAGAGTTAAAGGAGTGGGAGAACAAAAAAACAATAGAAAGAGTCAATAAAACCAAAAGACTTTGAGAAAATCAATAAAATTGATGGGTCACTAGCAAGACTGACAAAGAAAAAAAACAGAGAGGATGCAAATAAACAAAATCAGATATGAGAAGGAGTGCTTACCACAGATCCTAAAGAAATAAAAGAAATCATAAGAGGATACTATGAACAACTATATGCCAACAAACTAGACAACTTAGATGAAATGGACAAATTCCTGGAAGCACACCAACAAGCTACACTGACTCAGGAAGAAATAGATCTCAACAAACCAATCACAAGTAAAGAGATTCAAACAGTCATCAAAAATCTTCCTACAAAGAAAAGCCCAAGCCAGATGGCTTCACAGGGGAGTTTTGTCAAACATTCCAAAAAGAACTGACACCAGTCCTGCTCAAACTTTTCCAAAAATCTGAGGAAAAAGGAACTCTACCTAACTTATTTTATGAAGCTAACATCACTTTAATACCAAAACCAGGTAAAGATGCTACAAAAAAAGGAAAACGACAGCCCGATCTCCCTAATGAACATAGATGCAAAAATTCTCAGCAAAATATTAGCAAATCGAATCCAACAGCACATTAAAAAAATTATACACCATGACCAAATGGGGTTCATACCAGGAATGTAAAGATGTAACACAGCACATTAACAAATCCAAAGGGAAAAATCATGTGATCATCTTCATAGATGCTGAAAAAGCATTCAACAAAATTCAACATCCCTTTCTGATAAAAACACTTTAGAAGGTAGGAATCAAAGGTAATTCCCTCAACATGATAAAAGGCATATATGAAAAACCCATAGCCAGCATCATACTCAGTGGTGAGAGGCTGATAGCTTTCTCCTTAAGATCAAGAATGAGACAAGGATACCCTCTGTCACCATTATTATTCAGCATTGTACTAGAAGTTCTAGCAAAAGCAATTAGGTAGGAAAAAGAAATAAACGGCATCTAAATTGGAAAAGAAGAAGCAAAACTTTCATTATTTCTGATGCCTGATACTATGAGAAAATCTACAACAAAGTTACTTGAGCTAATAAGCAAATTCAGCAAGGTGGCAGGTTATAAAATTAATGTGCAAAAATCAGTAATGTTTCTATACATAAGGAATGACCTAACAGAGGAATCAATTAGGGAAAAAAATTCCATTCTAAATAGCAACTAAAGAATCAAGTCTCTAGGAATGAACTTAACTAGAGATGTAAAGGACTTGTAGACAGAGAACTACATAACATTGCTAAAAGAAACCAAAGAAGAGCTAAGTAGGTGGGAAGACATTCCATGCTCATGGATAGGAAGGTTAAATGTAGTTAAGATGTCAATTCTCTCCAAATTGATCTAAAGATTCAATGCAGCACCAATCAAAATTCCAACAACCTACTTCAAAGACTTGGAAAAGCTAGTTACCAAATTCATCTGGAAGGGAAAGGGACCCTGAATAGCTAAAAGCTATTCAGAATGAATATAAAAAGAAGAATGAAGTGGGAGGATTAACACTTTGTGACTTTAAAATTTATTATAAAGCCACAGTGGCCAAACAGTGTGGTACTGGCACAAAGATAGAAGTATCAACCAATGGAGTCAACTCGAGAGTACAGAAATAGACCACCAAATCTACAGTAAACCCCCAAAACCACTGAATTGGGACAAAATAGTCTTTACAATAAATGGGCTTGGGAGAACTGGATATCAATAGCCAGAAGTATGAAAGAGGACACTTACCTTACACCCTACACAAAAATTAACTCAAATTGGATCAAAGTCTAAACATAAGGACCAGTACCACAGAGCTTCTAGAAAAAAATGTAGGGAAACATCTTTAAGACCTAGTAATAGGAGGTAGCTTCCTAAACTTTACACCCAAAGTATAAGCAACAAACAAAAAAATTGATAAGTGGGAACTCCTCAAAATCAAATGCTTTTGTACCTCAAAAGACTTTGTCAAAAAGGTGAAGAGGCAGCCAACTCAATGGGAGAAAATATTTGGAAATCGCACATTGGATAAGGTTTGATTTCCTGTATACATAAAGAAATCATACAACTCAACAACAAAAGTACAAGCAACTTAATTATAAAGTGGGCTAAAGACATGAATAGGCATTTTTCTGAAGAGCAAATACAGATGGTTCAAAAGCACATGTAGAGGGCAGGCAATGGTGACTCGGTGGCAGAGTTCTCACCTGCCATGCTGGAGACCCAGTTGGATTCCCAGTGCCTTTCCATGAAAAAAAAAAAAAAAGCGCATGAAGAGATGCTCATTTTCATTAGCTATAAGGGAAATGCAGATCAAGACTACAATGAGATACCACCTCACACCTATAAGAATGGCTGCTATTAAACAAACAGGAAGCTACAAATGTTGGGAGAGGATGTGGAGAAATTGGGACATTATGCACTGCTGGTGGGAATGTATATGGTACACCCACTACGGAAGACAGTCTGGCACTTCCTCAGAAAACTAGATATCGAGTTGCCCCATGACCTAGCAATACCACCACTTGGTGTATACACAAAAGAGCTGAAAGCAGTGACACAAACAGATTTTTATACCGATGTTCATAGCAGCACTATTCACAATCGTCAAAAGATGGAAAAATCCAAATGCCCATCAACAGATGAGTGGATTAACAAATTGTGCTATATACATACAATGGAATACTATGCAGCAATAAGACGAAATCCCTTGAGAACATAATGCTGGGTGAAATAATCCAGACACAAAAAGATAGATACTGTATGACTCCACTTTTATGCCCATGGTAAAGGTAAAATCAGAGGCTTATAATACAGAATATAAGGGACTTAGAGATACATAGAAACTTGAGATGGGTGAACAGTTTGCTAATGAGGTTGAACCTCAAATTATAAGGGAATAGACAGGAGTGAAGGCAGTTCACTAGTGGGTCTATAAGTAATATTGCCATATTGAAGGTGAACATGATTGAAAGGGGTTGTATAAACTCATGTGTCCCACCAATTAACACTACAAATATAAATAAGTTTTTGCATGAACTACTGCAAAGGTATGAATCTCATACAAAGAGTGTATAATTTCAGGGTATGGGGGGGAAATGTTATTGCATGCTGTGGGCTTTGTTTAACAGGACAACATCAACAGTACTGCAGCGATACCAGGAGTACATAATGAGGGGAGAGACAAGAGTTAGGGAGAGGTTTTGATTTTCAGTCTGGTGAGGATTTGTTTAGTCACTATCTTTCTCTTGGGAACAATGAAGTTATCTAAAATTAAGAATGTTGGTGGACTATTGACTTTGGACATTATACATGAGGCCCAATAGATGGAGGTGGCCGAAAGATGCACTGACTGAGAAGTAGACTGGTTAATGATGGTTTCTAGTTTGTTAGCTGCCGGAATGCAATATACCAGAAATGGAATGGCTTTTCAAAAAGGGGAATTTAAGTTGCTAGTTTATGGTTCTAAGGCCAAGAAAATGTCCCAATTAAAACAAGTCTATAGAACTGTCCAATCAAAGGTATCCAGGGAAAGATACCTTGGTTCAAGAAGGCCGATGAAGTTCAGGTTCTCTCTTTCATCTGAGAAGGCACATGGTAAACACAGTCACGGTTTCTCCCTCAGCTGGAAGGGCACATGGAGAGCACAGCGTCATCTGCTAGCTTTCTCTCCTGGCTTCCTGTTTCATGAAGCACCCCGGGAGGTGTCTTCCTTCTTCATCTCCAAAGCATTGGCTGATGGACTCTCTGCTTCATGGTGCTGCAGCATTCTCTGCTCTCTCTGAATCTCCTTCATTCTCCAAAATGTTTCCTCTTTTATAGGACTCCAGAAATTCATCAAGACCCACCCAAATGGATGGAGACACACCTCTACCTAATCCAGTTTAACAACCACTCTTGATTAAATCACATCTCCAGGGAGATGATCTGATTACAGTTTCAAACATACAGTGATGAACAGGGACTAGAAGTGGCTGTCTTTACAAAATGAGATTAGGATTAAAACATGGCTTTTCTAGGGACCATATATCCTTTCAAACCAGCACAGATGGTGTAAACATATGATCAAACTTGGTGCTGCTACAAAAAGGAACGAAGTTGTGAAGCGTGCAACAATGTGAATGAACCTGTGGGACATTTGGTGGGGCAAAATAAGGCAGAAACAAAAGAGCAAATATTGTATTACCTCATTTAGAAAATACTTATAAGAAAACTGGGGCCTAGATTGTAAGCTCTTATAGCAGTTACATTTAGTCTGGAGTGGTAATTGTTATTTCTGGATTTTGAGGGGCCATTTTATATGCTTATAACCTGGTATTTAGGGATAAGAATGAAGCCAATCAGGTCAGGATTAAGGTAATTCAGAATACAGGAGTAAGGAACTCTTTAAATTAGAACCTCATCTACTCTTTGAAACCAAAGAAAGAAAGGTTTATTTTGTCCAAAACCTAAATTTTCTGTAGCACATAATCCAACTCAATCTGTCTGGATAGACCATTTAAACAATCCAAACACAGGGAGCCCAGAATAAGAATGAGAGCCTTTAATCCCATATATCTTAATGTAATGCCTGGATACATCCCAGAGTGTATTAAGCAGATAATCAAAAAGTATTGGCAAGGTCCCTTGAGGAATGGGAGGAAAATTATGGAACTATTAACTTTACCACTGGGGAAACCCTGGACACTGTGCCAAAGGTTAGGGACACCCAAATCAACAGGGCAAGTCCTTGATCGTGGGGCTTGCTCCCGTGAAGCTTATGTAGGTAGAGGAGAAACTTAGCCTACTTGTAAGTATGACTAAGAGTCACCTCCGGAGGACCTCTGTTGTTGCTCAGATGAGGCCTCTTTCTCTCTAAGCCCAACTCTGCAAGTGAAACCATTGCTCTCCCCCCTATGGGGACATGACATCCAGGGGTGAAAGTCTCCCTGGTAGCATGGGAGATGACTCCCTGGAATAAGCCTGGCCCTGACACTGTGGGATCAACAATTCCATCCTGACAAAAAGGGGGAAAAGAAGTGTAACTAATAAGTTATCAGTGGCTGAGAGAATTCAAATAAAGTCAAGAGGCTACACTGGAGGTCACTCTTACACAAGCTTCAGTTAGAAGCAAGCTACCTCTCATAACTTGCCAAACCCCAATCAAAACAATTCCTGCCAATCCTAAAGAATACCTAGGGTATTATATAAGATTCTACAAAGGTTCCATGCACTAGGGTAATTTTCCAGAAACCTACCACCTCCAGATGGGTCCCTGGACCAGATAAATCCTGAAATGCACAGGGGTCAGCCTTTCCAGAACATCAACTAGTTCCATCCCCCATCCATATTTTGTACAGTCCCTTCCAACATGAAAAGTTAGAATGGGTGTAGTTCAAATATCCCTAAAATGTGAGAGAAATATCAAGGGTGATGGTGGAGTTATACAGAGAAGGTAAGGTTTAACAAATGAGCATGACTGCTGAATCATTATATTGATATTTCTGTTGTTATCCAGTGTCTTGGAGCAGCTAGAAGAAAAAAAAATCATGAAACTGTAATCCAAATCAAACTTTAAAATTTGTTCTATAACTACTTGTTAAAATGTGCTTGGAGGGCCATGGTGGCTCAGCAGGCAAGAATGCTTGCCTGCCATGCCAGAGGACCCGGGTTCGATTCCCGGTGCCTGCCCATGTTAAAAAAAAATAAAAAATTTTAAAAAAATGTACTTGGAAATTTACTGCCTTTTTTGTATAAATGCTATATTTCACAATAAAAAAAATTAAAAAAAAAACCCTCTGCTGAAGTCACCCCCTGGTGAGCATTCACATGGGACACAAATGTCTTCATGTTCTTTGCCCACTCAGAAAGGTGTGTCCATATCTCTCTTCCCCAGACCTCTTTGTCACCAATTTTCCAATCATGCTCTTTCCAAGTCCCTGACCATCCAGCCAAACCATTAGCAACAGCCCATGAGTCAGTATACAAATGCACCACTGACCAGTTCTCCTTCCAAGCAAAATGAACAACCAGGTGCACTGCTCGAAGTTCTGCCCACTGGGAGGATTTCCCCTCACCACTGTCCTTTAAGGACATCTCAGAAAGGAGTGGTAGTGCTGCAGCTGTCCACTTCCAGGTGGTCCCTGCATATTGGGCAGAACCATCTGTAAACCAGGCCCGAGTTTTCTCTTCCTCAGTCAACTGACTGTAATGGAACTCCCCAAAAGCCCATAGCTCTGGTCTGGGAAAGAGAAGGTAATGTGGCAGGAGTGGAGGCCACGGGTATTTGGACAACTTCATCATATAACTCACTTGTGCCTTCAGGACCTGCTCTGGCCCTATCTCTAATAAACCATTTCCATTTTATGATAGAGGGCTGCTGCGCATGCTCAACTTTATAGCTTGGTGGGTCAGACAACACCCAGCTCATGATAGGCAACACAGGTCTCATGGTAACTTGGTGGCCCATGGTTAAGCGTTCTATCTCTACTAAGGCCCAGCAGCAGGTTAAAAGCTGTGTCTCAAAAGGAGAGTAGTTATCTGCAGCAGATGGTAAGGCTTTGCTCTAAAATCCTAAGGGTCTCCATTGTGATTCTCCTATAGGGGCCTGCCAAAGGCTCCAGACAGCATCTCTATTTGCCACTGACACTTCCAGCACCATTGGATCTGCTGGATCATATGGCCCAAGTGGCAGAGCAGCTTGTACAGCAGCCTGGACATGCACAGAGCCTCCTCTTCTTCCAGTCCCCACTCAAAACTAGCAGCTTTTCTGGTCCCTCACCAAATGGGCCAAAATAGCACCCAAATGAGGAATATGTTGTCTCCAAAATCCAAAAAGGGCAACTAGGCATTGTGCCCCTTTTCTTTTATTGTAGGACGGGCCAGATGCAACAGCTTATCCTTCACCTTAGAAATGATATCTCAACATGCCCCACACCACTGGAAGCCTAGAAATTTCACTGACGTGGAAGGCCCCAGCATTTTTGTTGGATATATCTCCCACTCCCTGACACACAAATGCCTTACCAGTAAATCTAGAGTAGTTGCTACTTTTTGCTCACTAGGTCCAGTCAGTATGATATCATCAATATAATGGACCAGTGTGATGTCTTGTGGGAGGGAGAAATGATCAAGGTTTATGCGAACAAAATTGTGACATAGAGCTGGAGAATTTATATACCCCTGAGGTAGGACAGTGAAGGTATACTACTGATCTTGCCAGCTGAATGCACACTATTTCTGGTGGTTTGCGTCTATTGAGAAAAAAAGCACTTGCCAGATCAGTAGCTGCATACCAGGTACCAGATGAAATGTTGATTTACTCAAGCAATGATACCACAACTGGAACAGCAGCTGCAATTGGAGTCACCACCTGGTTGAGCTTACAATAATCCACTGTCATCTTCCAAGTCCTATCTGTTTTCTGCACAGACAAAATAGGAGAGTTGAATGGGGATGTGGTGGAATTCACCACCCCTGCATCCTTCAAGTCCTTCAGAGGGGCACTAATCTCTGCAATCCCTCCAGGAATGTGATATTGCTTCTGATTCACTACTTTGCTGGGTAAGGGCAGTTCTAATGGCTTCCACTTGGCCTTTCAGAGAACCAGTGTGGGGTTTCTGCCAGTTGCTCAGTATGTTGATTCTAATTATGCATTCTGAACTGGGGAAATGACCATAGAATGGGTCCAGGGACCCACTATGAGATGGACCTGAGCCAAAACTCCATTGATCATCTGACCTCCATATGCTCCCACTCTGACTGGTGGACCAGAGTGACGTCTTGTGTCTCCTGGAATTAGTGTCACTTCTGAGCCAGTGTCCAATAATCCCTGAAATATCTGATCATTTCCTTTTCCCTAGTGGACAGTCACTCTGGTTAAAGGCTCTAGGTCTCCTTGGGGAAGGCTGGGGGGAAGATTAACGTTGTAAATTCTGGGCAGAGTAAAAGGGTCCTTCCCCCAAGTGTACCCGGCCCTCCTTCATTCTGGGACTGTAAACTGTCTCAAGTCTGGGAATTGATTAAGGGGCCGCAACTTTGTTTTTGTAATTCAGGTTAGACTTCTGTTCACTTGATCTAAAATTCTTCTGCTTATAGAGCTCAAACAAGAATTTAGTAAACTGCCCATCTATTTTACTTCTGGGTACTCCATGATCTAATAGCCAATGCCACTTCTAGGTACTCCATGATCTAACAGCCAATGCCACAAGCCTCTGTGAGTTAGATTATTTTGACTGCTACGTTGAGTCTGTGTCCATTATGGTGGCCACACCCACCCTGTCCTTGGTGATTAACTGTCACCACCTGGCTTCTGCTAACTCGGGATCTGATCATCCCCATTCTGTTTAAGGATTCCAGCTCAGTGACAGCAGTTTCCACAGTAATAGCTGACCTACAGAGAAGGGCGACTACAGAGCTCTTCAGGGATGATGGCGCTAGTCTCATGAATTTATTTCTCAAGGTTCTGGTGGAAAATGTGTCCTCTGGACATTCCTGGGGTGTTGGGCAGGTCTTCCATGATAAATCCACTCTAACATTTCAATCTCTTTAAGCCTCTGGATCCCCTCATCTACATTATACCAGGGCAGTTCTGGCATTTTGACCTCAGGTAATGTCGGCCCCCTTTTGATCCATGTTTCAGCCAACTACCCAAACAAAGTCTTAATGCCCTTTCCAATCCTGCAAGCTATAATACTGAATGCTGAATTTCTGCTTAGTGGGCTCATATCAATAAATAAATAAATATAAAATTGATCCAATTTTATATTCCTTCCACCATTATCCCACACCTTTAATATCCATTCCCACACATATTCCCCTGATTTCTGTCTACATAGATTGGGAAACTCAGGCAGTCCTTTTGGAATATGGCATACTTCCTCATGGGTCACACTTTGTACCTCACCTTTCAGGGCCTGTTGGGACTTTAGTCTAGTTATACATTTTGAAAAAAAGAGGAGTCATAGGGGTGTGTCATAAAAAGATATAGAAGTGTCTTTCAAGCCAATTACCTCAGGGCATTGCATTGCAGTTTCAGCTGATGAACAGGATTAGTCACTCCAGACAGAGGAGTGAGGGCTGTTTCCCCAGGGGAGGTGGTTACAGGGTTAGCAGGCACTGAAGGGTTAATCTTGTTAGGTGGGGGTTGGATGGCAGATTCCTCTGGGCAGACTGGAGGCCAGGAAGCTCTTTCCTCAGGGCAGTCCATTACAGGTCGGTCTAGTACAGGCTCAGCAGGTTCCAGGGATCCTGTCTCCCCATCGCCATCATTATCAAGGTATATATCACCATCTCACGTATCAGGATCCCATCCTTTTCCAAGCAAAGCCCTTACTTTAACAGCAGACATCTGCAACTTTGAGATTTAGTTTATGTTGTAAATCTGCTACTTGCACAATGAGGCTCTATGTATGGTGTTCAGAGATCTCGAGTCTGTGACCACAGAAAATACAATTTTCATTCAGGTCAGATGTGGAAACTTTTACACCATTCACATGGCATTTAAGGTGCAAATTTGAAACCTTCAGCTCATACCATTCCCTCATGACTGTATCCAGCATATCTAACAACAACCAGCCAACATCATTATACATCTTAATTCCACAAAACTCTGTAAAGGTGTCAAAAACATTCTCACCCAGGGCTTTGCCTCATAAAGTGTACAATTAGTAGAATCTAATGGTAATATTTTGAGTATCTTTTTTGCCAACTCACCACATGGACTGTCAGTGCCATCTTGATTATTGGAAACAGTCATTAGTGCCTCTGGGTCTAGTCAGAATAGAAAAACAATGGTAAAAACCCATTTTTAAGATTCCATTTCTCAAGAACCACTCCTGGTACCATGCTGCTTTAGTCAGGATCCTCTAGAGAAACAAAACCAACAGGAGAGATCTGTAAATATGAGGTTTATAAAGCTGTCTCAGGCAAACATGGAAATGGAAGGTCTAAAATCCATAGAACAGGCCATGAAGCTGGTAACTTCGATAAAGGATCTGGAGCAACTCTACAGGAGAGGCTCCGTGGCTGAAGAAGCAGTGAAAGAACCTCTCTTCTCCCTTAAAAGCCTTCAACAGATTGGATTATCTCATTGTGGGAGATGTGACTTAGTTGATCAAAGATGTAATCAGTCACAGACATAATCAACTGATTGATGATTTAATTCACCAGCCTTCAGGTTTATCAATTAGGCATGAACTATCCTTGCAGCAATGCTCAGGCCTTTGTTTGCTTCACCAGACAACTGAGCATAATCACTTGGCCAACTTGATACCACAACCTAATCATCACACTTTCTGTGCCCTCCTCCTGCTTTATTTTTCTTTTTAACTTGTGAATATTTGAATGCATTTATTGATTGTCTTCCTCCCACTGGAATATTAGTTGCAGGGAGATAGGAACTTTGTCTCATTCACTGATTTATTCCCATTGTCCAAAAACTGTACCAGAAAACAGTAGGCTCTCAGATGAAGGACTGAATGAATGACAGCGTGTTCTTGGGCAAAAAGTCTATCTCAGCCTCCATTTCCATATCTGTAAAATGGGGATGATAATAGTCCATACCTCATAGAGTTGTGGTGAGGATTAAATGATTTGGGAATAGAATACAATTCACACGGTGTCTGATGTATGCTAGATAATCATAAAAATACGCTAGATAATCAATAAAAATCAGCTGTTAATATTCTTCTTAAGCCATGTATTCTACATTAGTTAAGGTATTGCTAGTTGTAACAAACCGACCCCAAGGTTTCGGGGGCATAGCACAACAAACGCTTATGTCTGGCACATATAATGGACAATGCAGGTGTTCCTGGTCCGTAGACCAGAGGGGGTGGGAGAAGAAGGAAGAGCCCTCCCTCAGTTTAGTCATTCATTCACGCGGGGTTGCAGAACAGAAAAACCTCTGCCATCTTTAATTCGTGGTCTCCGGAGTCGCCCGGGAGTTGACGTCCAGCCAGTGGACGTAAGAAGAGAGAACAGAGAAACCACACCCTCTTCTCCACCTTCTGAGCCGGAAGTCATCCTCGGCGCTTCCTCCCGCTTCATTGGTGAGAAGCAGTCACGTGACCCCTCTCCGACGCAAAGAAGCTGGGAAATGCAGTCCCTGGCTCCGCAGCCAGTCCCCGCAACAACTCCACACCCCACGGAAGGGGAGCACACACCTCTGCTGGACAGCTGGCCACCTTGCCTCAAAGGATTTATGAGATGACGGCTGCGCTCCATAAAGCCTCAGGCTGAGCGTCTGCCAGGCTGTCAAATCACCAGCTGTAGCTGGTTTGACGTGAGAAGGGTCCTCTCCAAATAGTCCACGTATCAACCCCAGCCCGAAGAAGAAGATTCCCTTAGACTGGAAAGGGTAGCAGTGGAAATCTCTTAGCCTCAACTCTCCTCCCTCTCTCTCTCTCTGTGTCTCTGTGTCTGTCACGCCCGCTCTCCGTCTCGGGATCATGAGATGTCTCGGCCTATTTTTAAGGCTGGGCTTCTGCCCCAGTTCTCATCTGCCATTGTAGATCAGACAACCTAGCATGGCTAACCACAGTGAACCCTCGAGTATCTTAAGACCCAAACTTGACGTGTGAAATGGAGAAGAGTATGGGAGCCACCAAGGCTTCTGCACATGTTGGGCTCCTTCCACTCTAACTCTATGAGTGTGCCTGGCACATATTAAGTGCTCGATAAATGTGGGCTGTTATTATTTTATTATTCCCAGTACCGGGCACAGGGCCTGACACAGAGGACGTGCTCAGGAATGATTTCCTGAATGAATGAATGAATGAATGAATGAACTTTGCCTTGATGAGCAGAAGACCACCTTATTCATCGAAGGTGAATAAGACTTCAGCTGGGAGAAAATTAAAAATATCCCCGAGTGCGTTCAGCATGTTAATTAGAAACTCGTTCACACCCCACCCTGTCTGGCCGCTACCTTCTGCTCTCATCTTCATCGGATCTGGAGTTGCACTTGGAGAACCGGAATATGGGGGCATCATCTTCAGCCTGCGCCCTGAGCCCAAGGGCCAGACCTAGAGGCCTCCCATGTGCCTCCCCAGCTCCTGCTTAAAATAGCCTCCTCTTGTTAGGTGTTAAGAGGAAGACTGGAGATAATTTACGTAAGCCAAGCCCACCCCTCCCGCCACTCTTCTGAGGCTCTGAGCAAATCCCACCGCGGGAGAACTGCATGCGGCCCCTCCGCGCCAGCAGGGGGAGCCCAACGCTGGTGTTCTGGGCTCTGGGAACCAACTCACCACACCTGGGCGCAACTTTAGAGAATTCTGATGCTTGACCTGACCCGGGAAGTCCTGTCTGGACGTGGGGCGCGGAAATGCCCCCCCCACACACACACACACACAAGTGGTTCCAGTGTACAGCCAAGAGTGAGAAAGCCCCAGAGCCTCTGCCTCCCTCCAACCAACCGCCTGCTGGGCTCTTTCTAGGGGCCGAACAGGCGTCTCATAGTTCTGGATTCATATTTTATAGGCAGCAGCATTTCCAAGCTTCTGAGTTATCCGTGTGCCTCCTTTATGGTTTGGCCGTGTCTGCAAACTGACTGACCGTGGTTTACTTATGATTTACCTCGAAAACAATTCACTTTTAAATTTAGTACCATTTCAGGCGGATGTGGACTTACGGCTTGGATGTACCAGTCTGTTTTCTTTAATGACGTTCGAATGAATGCTCAACTGTCTAGAACGTAAACCCACGCCCCACTCAGAATTATTCTGTGCACAGCCAGTGGTACACTCATCACGACTGGGAGAGAGCAGGGAGGGGACACCCCCGGATATGGGGGATCAGGGAATGAAGGCTTCTAGGGTTGCACATAAATCGGGCTGGACCGGGGTCCCAGCTGTAGGATGGCAGGTACCATGTTTAAACTACCTGAAGAATAATGCACAAGACTCTAGTAAAAGTAGCCACCTCTGGAGTCCTTGGAATTTTTTTTCTTTTTTTCAAAGAGAGAAAATAGGGCAACAGAAAGGGGTGCCCAAGATAGAAACACCATGCCCAGAGGTATAACTGGCTGACAAAATCCAGCCCTGTCCAGGCAGGAGAGGCTCAGAATTCAGGTGGGTGGCACTTGGTTTTCTGGACACTTGAGACCTGCTGCCCTCTATGTGCAGCCCTTAGGCCACCTCAGGCCTCACCCAAGGCAGTTCCAGTAAACAACCAGCTCCCTGTTCTCTGATTCTCAACCCAGCAAGATACCTTCTAAAGATTCCATCCCAACATCCCTAGGCATTGGGCCCTGCAAAGGAGCCAGGCTGAAAGTGCCCAGGGCAAGCAGGAGGCCAAAGCCCCAGGCCTGGGCATCCTCAAAGGGGAGCTCACAGGGTCTGGGGGCCCAGAAGGACCTACAAGAACATTACAGGGCACCAGGTCTCAGAGAAAGCAAATGCTGTCTTCCAGGTAAATCAATACTGGTTAGGAAGATTGTTCCAAAGGGAGTGAGGTCCCCATCCTGGGAAGTGTGCAGGCATAGACCAAGGAAACACGTGTCAGGGAGGGTGGGGAAGGACTTCCCTTTAAGGCTGTTTGAATGCTGAGCTCCTATGATTCCAACTCCTCTTTTGCTTGAGGGTGCAATATGTGGGAAGGTACTCTCCTGCCTCCCCGCTGGGAGCTGTGCAGGAGCATGATTGGGGAGGCCCTTGGGGTCATCCAGCATCAAAGGGACATTGCTGGGCCTTGCATCAATACCTTGGCCATTCAAAAGGGTTTTGGCACGGAACCTAAATTTTCTGTAGCACCTAATCTAACTCAGCCTGTCTGGATAGCTCATTTGAACGAGTGAAACACAGGGAGCCCAAAATAAGAATGAGGGCCTTGAATCCTGTGTAGCTTAATGTAATGCCTGGATACATCCTAGAATATATTAAGCAGATAATAAAAAAGTATTGGCAAAGCCCTTTGAGGAATGGGAGAAAAAATATGGGACTATTAAACTTTACCATCAGGGAATCCCCTGATATTGTGTCAAACATTAGGAACACCCAAATCAATAGGCTAAGCCCTTGATCTTGAGGCTTACTCATGTGAAGCTTATGTAGGTAGTGGAGAAGCTTAGACTACCTGTAGGCATGCCTAAGAGTTACTTCTGGAGGACCTCTGTTGTGGCTCAGATGTGGCCTCACTCTCTCTAAGCTCAACTCTGTAAGTGAAATCATTGCCCTCCCCACTACATGAAGCTTATGTAGGTAGTGGAGAAGCTTAGACTACCTATAGGTATGCCTAAGAGTTACTTCTGGAGGACCTCTGTTGTGGCTCAGATGTGGCCTCACTCTCTCTAAGCTCAACTCTGTAAGTGAAATCATTGCCCTCCCCACTACATGGGACATGACATCCAGGGGTGAAAGTCTCCCTGGAGGCATGGGAAATGACTCCCAGGGATGAGTCTGGCCCTGGCACTGTGAGGTCAACAATTCCATCCTGACCAAAAGGGGGAAAAGAAGTGTAACTACTAAAGTGTCAGTGGCTGAAAAAGTTCAAATAGAGTCAAGAGGCTACTGTGGAGGTCACTCTTACTCAAGCTTCTGTTAGAAATTGCTACCTATAACTTGCCAAACTCCAACCAAAACCATTCCAGCCAATCCTAAAGAACACCTAGGGCATTATATAAGATTCTATAAAGGTTCCATGCACTAGGGTAACTTTCCAGAAACCTACAACCTCCAGATGGGTCCCTGGACCAGATAAATCCTGAAACCTAGAGGGCCCAGCCTCTCCAGAACATCAGCTAGTTCCATCTTCCTACCCCATATTACTGACAGCCCCTTCCAACATGAAAAAGTTAAAATGGCCATAGCCCAAATACCCCTGTGTGATAGAAAGATCAAAGGTGATGGTGGAGTTATACAGCAAAGGTAGGATTTAACAAATATGATTGCTGAGTCGTTAAATTGGTTGTGCTGGTTTGAAAGGAAGTATGCCCCCTAAGAAAAGCCATGTTTTTATATAAATCCCATTTCATAAAAGTAAAATAATCCCTATTCAATACTGTATGTTTGAAACTGTAATCAGATCATCTCCCTGGATGATGTGATTTAGTCAAGAATGGTTGTTAAACTGGCTTAGGGGATGACATGTCTCCACCCATTTGGATGGGTCTTGATTGGTTTATTGGAGTCCTATAAAAGGAAATATTTTGGAGAATGAGAGATTCAGAGAGAGCAGAGAATGCTGCAGCACCATGAAGCAGAGAGTCCATGAGCCAGCAATCTTTGGAGGTGAAGAAGGGAAACGCCTCCCAGGGAGCTTCATGAAACCAGAAGCCAGGAGAGAAAGCTAGCAGATGACGCCGTGTTTGCCATGTGTGCCCTTCCAGCTGAGAGAGGAGCCCTGACTGTGTTCACCATGTGCCGTCTCACTTGAGAGAGAAACCCTGAACTTCATCGGCCTTCTTGAACCAAGGTATCTTTCCCTGGATGTCTTTGATTGGACAGTGCTATAGACTTGTTTTAATTGGGACATTTTCTTGGCCTTAGACCTGTAAACCAGCAATTCATTAAATTTCCCCTTTTAAAAGCCATTCCATTTCTGGTATATTGCATTCTGGCAGCTAGCAAACTAGAACATTGATATTTCTTTTAGTCTTCAGTATCTTAGAGCAGCTAGAAGTAAAAACCTAAAATTGTGACCCATACCAAACTCCGAAATCTGTTCTGCAACCGGTTGTTGTGCTGTGCTTTGAAATTTATTGCTTTTTTTAATATATGCTATTTTTCACACAAAAAAGTTGATTATGATGACAAAAAAATATTTATTCGTTCTAGCCTCCTATATTCTGGAGCAGCTAGAAGGCAAAATCTGGGAGAATGGTACGGTAGCCCATGACAAACTCTGGAATCTGTCCTATAACTACTTGTTGAAGAGTGCTTTGAAAACTATTACTTTTCTCTTTCTTTGCTTTGTATGTATGTTATATCATACAATAAAAAAATTTTTTTGAAGTGTTTTGGCAGTGTCAGAGCTGGTGGAAACACTTGTTGATTCAAACCAGCACCTCTCAGGGCGATGGGAGGCTTGGTTAGGAAAGAGGGCTCCTGTCAGGCCTTTTGTATTCTTTGGACCTCAAAGATGTGAGAACTGGAGTGAACTTTGTTCAATTTTTTAAATGTGGGAAAACTTATAGTTTTGCAATTAGTAATAACACTCTTATGGGATGAATTCAAAAGTGCTTAAGGGCATGTAACGACAAGTGATTCTCCTTCATCCCCTCCCCTCCTGGACCCCCAGTCTCTTCTCGAGAACACCCACTGACTAATTCTTGGTGTCTTCCCACAATCATTCTATAAATAGGCAAGTAAATATGTACATCTCTCGGGAAAGGTTTTTGGAGCACCTACTAAGTGTACAGGGGAAAGCATGGGCTAGGACGTCAGATGGGGTCACACACCAACTTGTCATATGTGGCTGCACCTACCTGTTTGCAGAAAACACTTTTTCTGGGGACCAGGCACTGTTCTGGTACTTGTCTCTGTGTGTTCTCTCATTTAATTCTCACCATGTGTTAGTCCAGGTCCTCTGAGAAGCAGACACCAAGCTGAGATTAGATTTATATAAATGCAAAAGATTTATTGGGGAAAATGCCCACAAGAGAAAAGAGGGAAGGAGTTAGAAGAGCAGTATTGCCAAATCTACCAAAATAAAAATAAAGGACAGCCAGTTAAATTCGAAGGCCAGATAAACAGTTGTTTTGGTTTGATCAAGTTGCCGGAATGCAATAGACCAGACATGGGTTGGCTTTTACAATGGGGATTTAATAACTTACAATTTATAGTTCTTAGGCCATGAAAATCTCCAATGCAAGGCATCAACAGTCTGAAGTTAGACTACTGGCATCTGGGACACTCTGTAACAGGGAAAGGCACATAGCCAGCATCTGCTGGTCTTTTGCTCCAGGGTTTTGCTGCTTTCAGCTTCTGGTTCCAGTGGTTTCCTCTCTAAGCTTCTGTGGTTCTGCTCCTAGCTTCTCGGGGGCTCTTCTCTATGAACTTCTCTTCATCTCATCTCTTAGCTTCTCTGAGCTCTCTGGGCTTTTTCTGTATGTCGTCTTTCCTCTTATAAAGGATTCCAGTAAGGGAATTAAGACTCACCTTAAATGAGGTGGGTCACATCTCAGTTGAAATAACCTAACCAAAAGGTCCTACCCACAAGAGCTCTGCACCCAGAGAAATGGATTAAAAGAACATGGCCTTTTTGGGGGTACATAACAGCTTCAAACTACCACAACAGTGAATTTTTTTTTAATGTAAGTATGCCCATACAATACATTCCATGCCTACTTATATTTAAAAATGATGGTTGCTTCTCTGACCTTTAAACTTAACCAGGTATCCTATATTTTATCTGGCAACCCTAAACTGGAGGCCTGTGGGAGAATCATCAAAGCAGGATGCAGGCCTGACTCCTGTGGGAAGGAGAGGAAGGGAAGGAAGTTTGGATAGTGTGGGGAGATGGGCTTGAGGATCCTGCATTATTGATATGAGCCCTAAATGTAATCTCAAGGGTGCTTATAAGAGGGAGGCGAGAAGGTAAGATGAGGACATAGGAGATGTGACAACAGAAGCAAGAGGTTGGAGTCACAGCCGTGGGATGTGGGCAAGTTCTGGAAGCTAGAAAAGGCAAGTACATGGATTCTCCCCTGGGGCCTCCAGAAGGAACAACCCTGCTGACACCGTGACTTTAGCTCAATGAAATTGATTTTGGATTTCAGGCCGCCAGGAGGGTAAGAGAATAAATTTGTGTTGTCTTTAAGCCACTAAGTTTATGGCAGTTTGTTGCAGCAGTCCCAGGAAACTAATACAGGTGAGAGAAGTCTTGAATTGCAGCGCCATGCTAAGGGAGTTTCAGCACGGCCCATGGGGAAAGGACCTGTGCCAGTTCCCCTGATGTGCTAACACACCGGCTGGGAAACACCCATGGGAAGCTGGTCTCGGTGCAAATGTGGCACTTCATTCAAAACACAACAGCTGAGTCAATCAGTTACACTCTTCATCCTTTGAAATCTGACAGGTCCATTGTCATGGCCGCCATCCACCATGAAGAAACAAAGGCCCAGAGAGGTCAAGAAACTTGCCTAAGGTCACACAGCCTTTAAGTATTGCTACTGGGATTTGAGCCCAAGTCATCTCTAGAGTCCTCACAATTAAACCACACTTCTAAAATGCTTGTGTCTTGGAGTAAGTGCTGCTTCGAAGTGTTTCTGGAATCAAGAAGTATATATTAGGAATAAGTTAATTTCAAAAATATTAAAGGCTGATAATACCCAGTGCTGGAAATGGTATCGGGAAATGAGTGCTCTCAAATCTCACGCACTATGGATAGGCTACAGCATTTTTTTTTTTTTGACATAGGCAGTCTCCGGAAATCAAACCAGGGTCTCTGGCACAGCAGGCTAGAATTCTGCCACTGAGCCTCCAGTGCACCATCCGGTACAGCTTTTTGTAGAGCAATTTCGCAGTATTTACCAAAATGTTAACTACCCGTGCCCTCTGTATAGCAATTTCATTTGCAGGAATTCTAGCCCACAGAAACTCTCACATCTTCCCAAAGGAAGTAGCAAAATTGCTAATTGTGACGTTGGTTTGTAACTAGGAAGCCCTGAAAATAACTTACATATCCACCAATGAGGGAATCCTTAATGCATTGTAATAAACCCACACATCCAGTCATTGCAGTGATTTGAAAAGAGCAAGGGAACTCTATAATGACTGACTTGCAGAGAGTTCCAAGATCTATTGTGATATTTTAAAAGTCTCAGGTTAATAAGCACAGTAGAGGACAATGCATTTATGCAAAACAGAAGGAAACAAGATGTGTGTGTGTGCATGTGAACACACAGAAAGAGATCTGGAAGGTTACAACAAGGAGGCCCCTATGAGTGGAGTCATGAGGGGGAGAGCAGTAGGAGCTGAGGACACAGCAAGTAGACGAGCAAACAGATGGCATTGCTGGGAGAGTCCCTTGGCCACCGCAGCCTGGAGTTTCTGCCTCCTGTCCCCTCCCATACTTAACATACTGCTCCACAGTATGTGAGCTCCAGCAACCTGAGAGTCCAACAAAGGACCAGATGATGCCAGAAAGACAAGAGAATTAATTTTCCATGGAGCAAATTGCGACCAAGGGGATTCAGGAGCTGGGTGGATAAATTCCCTCTGTCAGAACCTCTTTTGTTACTAAGATGTGGCCTCTCTCTCTCTCAGCCAACATGGCAAGCAAACTCACCGCCCTCCCCCTCTCTGCGTGGGACATGACTTGCAGGGGTATGGACCTTCCTGCCAATGTGGGACAGAAATCCCAGGATGAGCTGGGACCCAGCATCAAGGGATTGAGAAAATGTTCTTGACCAAAAGGGGAAAGAGAGAAATGAGACAAAATAAAGTGTCAGTGGCTGAGAGATTCCAGAGTAGAGAGGTTATCCTGGAGGTTATTCTTATGCATTATAAAGATATCGCCTTTTCAGTTAAGGTGTATTGGAGAGGCTGGAGGGAACTGCCTGAAACTGTAGAGCTGTGTTCCAGTAGCCATGTTTCTTGAAGATGATTGTATAATGATATAGCTTTCACAATGTGACTGTGTGATTGTGAAACCTTATGTCTGATGCTCTTTTTATCTGCCGTATGGACAGATGAATAAAAAATATGGATTAAAAATGCACAAATAATTGGGGGAACAAAGGTTAAAATAAACTGAATAGATTGAAATACTCATGATCAATGAAAGGGAGTGGTAAGGGGTATAGCATATAATAGTTATTTTCTTTTTTCTTTCTTTTGCTGGAGAAATGCAAATGTTCTAAAAAATGATCATGGTGATGAATACACAACTATGTGATGATATTGTGAGCTATTGTTTGTAACCATGTCAAGAATGTTTGTATGTCAAGAATGATTGTATGTCAAGCATATTGGAATGTCTGTTCATTGTTTATAAAACGAATATATTTTTTAAAATTCTGTCTTAGTTTGCAAGGCTGCTGTGGCAAATACCACACATTGGGTTGGCTTAAACAACAAAGAATTTATTGGCTCACAGTTCTGAGGCGAGAAGTCCAAAATTAAGATATCGGAGTCTGTAGTAGCCTTGGGATTCCTTGGCTTGCATCTCTGTCTCCCGTCCCACGGCCATTTTGCTGTGTGTCTGTACTTCCAGTTTCCACTGACCTCCAGCTTCTTCCTGTGTGGCCTTCTCCAGTTTCTGGCTTCCAGTTTCTTTCACTCTTTAAAGCCTCCAGTAATCCAGTTTAAGTCCCACCAGCATTCCATCAGGCCACACCTTAACGTCTTCAATGGATTTGTACCCACAAGAATGCAGATTAAGATTAAGAACATGTCTAGGGTTGGGTCCATAAATCAATCTGCCACACATCCCCCTCCTTCCTTTTCCCATGGATAATTCTGAGGCAAGATGTCTCCATCTTGAGCAATTCTATGTGGGAGCAGACACACCTCTGTAACAGCCTGTCCTGTCTCTCAGAGGACTCTCAGCCTGGGAACACACCTCTTCTCTGCTCCCTCCCTTGTTTCCCTTTCCGCTCACTGGCAACGGCCCTGTGTCTGCACCCTTCTTCTCCCCTCCCGAAAACAGACACTGTGCTTGTACAAAGCGGTTCGGTACTCCAGAAAAAGCCATGTTCTTTTAATCCATTCCTGTGAGTGCAGACCTGTTGTGGTTGGGACCTTTTGGTTAGGTTATTTCAATTGAGATATGAACCACACACTTCAAAGTGGGGCCTTAATCCTTTTACTGGAGTCCTTTATGAGAGGATAAAAGGCAGAAAAAGCCCAGACAGCTTAGACAGAGAAACGACCCAGAGAAGCTAAGAGGAGGCCACTGGAACAAGGAGCTGAAAGCAACGAAACCCTGGAGCAAAGGACACATAGATGCCAGCCAGGTGCTTTCCTAGTTGACAGAGGAACCCCGGATGCCAGCGACCTTTCTTCAGAGAAGGTATCACCCTGTTGATGCCATTACTGGGACATGTTCGTGGCCTTAGAACCGTAAATTTGCAAGCTAATAAATCCCCATTGTAAAAGCCAAACCATTTCAGGTATATTGCATTCCGGCAGCTTTAGCAAACTAAAACACACACACCCATGCATGGCTCGGGCTCTGTGTCCTAGAGAACCAGTATAAGCAACAATGAACTGTTAACCAGAGCTACCTCTCCTGAGGGATGCTGGGGCCATGGGGAGTCCTAAGTAGAGACCCTCGTTTCTGCTCTGCATCATATCTGCATATTAAATTAATTTTTAAATGTTAACGTATTTGTTTTTTACTAAAGTTAATGTAAAAATATTAAAAATTATGATAGGCATAAGAGCTAAAAAGGAACGAAAGAGACATATTAAGTCAGCAAATGAGCATTTTGGCAGTGCAGGGAGGCGAGTGATGTTTTTGCTAGCTTTGTCATTGCTTTTAAAGGCTTGCTCTAATAGAAGCATCTATGTGAAAGGGCTTTCTTACTCACAGACCTGTTGGCACTTGTTGCCTTCGATGCTAACATCTCCTCCAGCGCACTCAGTTCCTGACAGCTTCCTCCTCTTCCTTCCCTGCAGTCTTCAGGAACCTTTCATCAAAGGACAATTACAGGGCTCATTTGTCTCTGCCTCCTGCCTTTTCCCTACTCATCCCGAATCTCCAGGAGCTAGATGCTTCCTGCAAAAGCTGCCCCACCAACGAAAAGCAACACTCAAGTACTATCAAGGAAAAGAGCCCCCAGTTGTACAATCCTTTCACCTGGGTTCAATTTCTGATTTGGTCACATAATTACTGTGTGGCCTTAAGCAAATTGCTGAATCTCTCTGAGCTTCAGTTTCCTCTTCTGTGAAATGGGGATAAAACAATATCTACCTCCTAAGATTGCTGGGAGTTTGAATGTATCCCAGACATTTTTTTTTTTTAACATGGGCGGGTACTGGGAATCGAACCCAGGTCCTCTGGCATGGCAGGCAAGCATTCTTGCCTGCTGAGCCACTGTGGCCCACCCTGTATCCCAGACGTTTAACATAATCCTTGGAGTACATGTTCATTTGCAATTGCCAAATTTTATTATTGATCTCATTTGTTCATTTATTGAGTGCTTACTATGTGCCTGGCCCTCTTCTACTTTCTAGAGCTGTAAAAAAATATGGATAAAAATGCTTGTTCTCTACATGTCAAAGCTTGTTTGGACCCAGTGAAGGAGGAAGGAAGAAGGAGTTAGATTAGACACCAAGAAGAACTTTCAGTAGGAAAGGTTCAATGGTCCCCAAATACAAGGCTGTTCTAATGGGAAGAGCCTAGTTCAGAAAACATTTGGGCTACTGAAATCTTTACAACTTTCTGAGCCACACTGGTGGGGTGCTGGGCAAGAAAAGATGTATTTTTCCAGAAAACATTTATTGGAGTCCTAGAGGAGACACATGAAATTTACAACATTTTTCTGAAGAGGCAGATGATGGGTAGTTTGATTCTCACACCCTGCAGCCCTCAGCCTGGCAGGATTGGGAAGGAAGAGAGGCTGATGAGAAATAAATGAGACAGGTGCTGAAATTTCTTCTTTGCCAATGAAAGAAAGTTGCAATTGGCAATTGGCAGTGTGTCTCCAAGAAGAGGGAGAGGAGGATGGGGTAGAGAAAACTCTCTTCTGTAACAATGCCATTAGCTGGAGGGCCCTGGAAGGAGGGAGGCTAGGCACCCTGGGACACTGACAGCTCAGCAGGGCCTCTCCCTCCTGCAGCAGATGCTGGAGCTGGGACCATGTGACAGTTGATTAAATGGGGCGCTTCGATCACAGAAATCTAGCATGTTCTCAGAAGACTGGATTAGACAGATGATGCTTAAACCTGATTGATTGTCAGAATCCCCTGGAGGGCTTGTTACAGCAGATTGCCGAGCCCCACTCCCAGAGTTTCTGATTTAGGAAGTCTGAGAATGTGCCTTTCTCACGAGTGTCCAGTTGCTGCACTGCTTTGAGATGCACTGCTCTAGATGAATCTTCAAGGCTCTCTCTGACCTCAGGATCCTGGGACCAAGCCCACTCAGCTCTGGAGGAAGAGGAGGCACCTGACGCAAGGCCAGGGGTGGAGGTGTGTTAATCATGGAAGACTTCCTGGAGGAGGTACCTGTGTTGCGTTTGAATCAGGGATTATCTCAGTGAAAAGAGAGACAGAAAGAATTCCAGGCCAAGGAATCAGGACTGAGTGGGCTGAGAGGAGTAAATTTGGTCTCTGTAGTGGGACTGAATGGGGGTTGGGTGATGGGAGCTGAGACAGGGCAACAAGCAGCGTCCACATCACAAGGGACCTGAGGCTCAGTGAGAGATATGAGCAGGAGAATGACGAGCCCAGTTGACTTCCAGAATGATCTATCTGCAAGGTAGAGAAGTGGGGAGTTTGCATATGATCATTCATCTCCATTCTATAAATGAGGCAACTGGGTGCAGAAAGCAGAAACAACTCACCCCAAAATGACTCAAATGTGGCAGAGGCGGCACCCACCCTGGTCTGTCTGGCACCCGGTGTGCACTCCTGCCCACCACCCTGCAAGGGTTTGGAGCAGGGAGACCCACGTTTTCCAGTCCATAAAATAGGGCACATTCTCCACTCTCTCCTGGCCACCTAGAAGGACCAGTGAGTAAAGGGGGGATTTATTATAACCGCAGCTTTAGTGCTGGTGCTAGGGCAGCTTAGCAAAGGGGGCCGCTGCTTTGTGCTGGCAGCACTGTTCTCAGAGCACGAGGTTCCCTGAATTTCAGGTCCAGGCACAAAGGGGAGCCCCTGCCAGTGTCCCCCACCCCCAGCCCCCATTAGAGCTGCCTTTTCTCTCTACTTTATTTATTATAATAATTATTATTACTTTTTCATGGGCAGGCACCGAGAATCGAACCCGGGCCCCAGCGCCTTGCAGGAGGGATGGCAAAGGGGCTGTTTGCCCTGGGCGAGACCTGGCAGTGGGTGCCCGGACCCCACAGCTGAGGCTTTTCACGCAGCACTCGCCCCGGGGACCTGACAGAGGCAAAATTTGAAATTTTTCATGGTATCCTCATCTGAGCTGCCAGATCTACTGTCCCTTTTATTTCCCAACCCAATGGTTCTTTTTAATTTTTTTTAATTTAATTTTTTTAGAGCACCTATAGGTTTTACAGAGAAATCATGCAGAAAGTACAGAGTTCATATACTCCCCCAAATAGGCAGTTTTCCCTATTATTAGTACTTTGCATTAGTGTCCTTCTGTTTGTTACAATTAATAAAACAATGTTATTATAGTTACATTATTGACGGAAGTTCATAGTTTACATTAGGGTTTGCTCTCTGCATTGTACAGTTCTGTGGGTATTTTTTTTATTGTGGTAACATACAAGCAACATAAAATTTCCCCTTTTTGATTACTTTCAAGTATACAATTCAGTGGTGTTAATTATATCCACAATGTTGTGCTACCATCACCACCATCCTTTACCAAAACTTTCCATCACCTCAAACAGAAACTCTTTACCCATTAAGAATTCCTCACCCCATCCCCTGCCCTCCTTATGTTTTAATTTTAGATTTTATGAATTTGCATATCTAGCTACTTCATAAAAGCAAGATCATATAGCGTGTGTCCTTTTTTGTTTTGCTCATTTCTTTTCTTTGCATGGGCAGGCTTCAGGAATTGAACCCGTGGCCCACCCTGTCTTGCTCACTTCAGAACTTTATTCCTTTTTTAGGGCTGAATTATATTCCATTGAATGACAGACCATGTATTGTCGTCATCTGTTGACGGATACTTCACCTTTTTTTTTTTTTTTAACCAAAAGTTCAAAGTTTTATTCCAAATTTTACGACGCTTCACCTCTTAACAACTATGAACATCAGTGTGCAAATACTGTTCGAGTCCCTGCTTTCAACTCCTCAGGGTATATACCTGGAAGTGGGACTGCCAGGTCACATGGAATTCCATACTTAACTTTCAGAGGAACCACCAAACTGTTTTCCACAGCAGCTGCACCATTTTACATTCCCACTAACAATGCACAAGAAATCAGTGGTCCTTGACCTTTCTGTACTATAATCCCCTCTTTGGGAATCTGACGAAAACTCTAAACCCTTCTGCCAGGAAAAATTAGATGTAAATTAATAAAGTAATAATCCCAAGAGCTGGCAATTATGAATTATTCACTACGTGGCCAGGCACTGAGTTAAATGGTCGACATGCCTCATCTCCTTTCATCTTTAGGACACCCAAGTAAGACAGGTTTTTTTTTTTAATTAATTTTTTTAAACATAACAACAAACAGACATTCTTACCATATGATCATTCCATTCTACCATATGATCATTCCAGAAAAAAATGCATACATACTATACTCCTTACCCCTCCCTTTCATGGATCACTAGCATTTCAATCTACTAAATTTATTTTAACATTTGTTCCCTCTATTATTTATTTTTAATCTGTATGTTTTACTTGGTAAGACAGGTTTTTACATCTCCAGTTTGCAGGAGAGGTGAGTGAGACACAGAGACGTTGCCTGCTGGAAGCCACACAGCTACTTAGAGGCTGAGTCTGGACTCAGAACTTGGTCTGACTCCAAAGCCTGTACTTTTTAACCAGTTTACTCCACTACACATATACATGTACCCAATTCTGCAGGCCATTTTATTATTTTTTTATAAATGTTTAAATAATTCCAAATTTGGAGGACATGGTGCCTCTGTTTAGTCAGATTTGTTATATATGTTAACATGAATAGCATATGTTTGTGAAAAACAACTGTATTCTCCAAAATGAAAAGTGATTTAATGAGTGGCATCGTTTTACATATTTACAATTTTTTTCAATGTCTGACTTAAAGGAAGACAACTGGATTCTCACACATGTGTCTGCATTTAACCCGCTGCAATATTTCCTTTGAGTTGAAGTCTATGAAGACAGCCTGGCCTCAGCAGATGTGTAATTAGAAGGGTGAAGACCTCAGAGAGCCCCTGAATCTAGGGGACACCCCCCCAAAAAATGTCGAGAACTGCTGGAATATATAAAGCACGAGAGTCAGCATTCTATAGCTGTTAAACTTGGAAGCCAGACTATCTGGATTTAATTCCTGGCTGTGCTGGTCTGAAATGATGTATGGACCCTAGAAAAGCCATGCTTTAATCCTAATCCCATTTTGTAAAGGCAGCCGTTTCTTCTAATCCCTATTCCGTATTGTATGTTCGAAACTGTAATCAGATCATCTCCCTGGAGATGTGATTTAATCAAGAGTGGTTGTTAAACTGGATTAGGTAGAGGTGTGTCTCCGCTCATTTGGGTGGGTCTTGATAAGTTTCTGAAGTCCTATAAAAGAGGAAACATTTTGGAGAAAAGAGATTCAGAGAGAGTCAGAGCAGAACAACACAGCCACGAGAAGCAGAGAGCCCGCTAGCCAGCAACCTTTGGAGATGAAGAAGGAAAATGCCTCCTGGGGAGCCTCATGAAACAGGAAGCCAGGAGAGAAAGCTAGCAGATGACGTCATGTTTGCCATGTGCCCTTCCAGCTGAGAGAGAAGCCCTGACTGTGTTTGCCATGTGCCTTCTCACTTGAGAGAGAAACCCTGAACTTCATCAGTCTTCTTGAACCAAGGTATCTTTCCCTAGATGCCTTAAATTGGACACTTCTATAGACTTGTTTTAATTGGACATTTTCTCGGCCTTAGAACTGTAAACTAGCAACTTATTAAATTCCCCTTTTTAAAAGCCATTCCATTTCTGGTATTTTGTATGCTGGCAGCTAGCAAACTAGAACACTGGCTATGTGGGCACATCACCTAAACTCTCCGTGCCCGGGTTCCTCATATGTAAAATGCTAACAATAATAGAGAGGCTTGAATGACGAGCTTCACGTGGAGTGGTTAGGGCAGTACTTGGCACATAGTAGGTGCTCAGTAAATACTGACTATCATCATTATTAGCTCAGTGCCTGGCACTATAGGGACTCCCCTTTCTTACTGGGCTGGCATTTTCTTAGGGAGAATTCTTAAACTCCCCATGAATGGCCTGGGTCCCATGCTCTCCAGGGTGGCTCTGAAATTCCGTGCCCCCTCCTAAGAGGCACCCAGGCTGAGCCCAGCGTGGGCTCTAGGCCATCTCTCTGGCCACAGACCCAAAGCAGCTGGTTTGCTGTGCGTGTGCCAGTCTCCAGCCTGTCGGACAGGGTGTACCAGCGTTTGTGCCAGGAAGCCCTCTTCCCCAGAAGCTGGCAACGAGAAAGTCACTGTCCCTATGGATCAGACCTAATCAGCTTGGCCCAGAATGCAGCCGGGACTCGGGAAAGATGATCCCTGAAGATAAGAGCCACTTAAATATCCTGGCATTGCCCGTGAGTCCCCTTGGTAACCTGTAACTTGCAGCACAATTTAGCCGCTGGGCTAATTGATGTTCTCCGAGGCAGTCGGCTTATACCCGGGCGATCGAAATGGGCTCTAATTGCCAGCATCCTTCAGGTGAGAAGTCGCACATGTTCTCACGCCACTCAGAGGCCCCCCTCCAACAGGAACTGAATCTCTCCAGCCACTGAGCCTCTGATTGGAGTTAATTAATCACAATAAGGTCTGCAGAAAGAACTCATTAAAGAGCGTATCAGAGGAAGTTGTGATAATGGGATGGTTCACAGCAAAGCAGGATGGCTGCTCCTTGAAGAAACGTTCTCCAGCTTTTCAAAGCTGCCTTCACAGCGGGACACCCACAGAGGGTGGAGAGGAAGGATCACTGGACTCAGAGTCCAACAGAACCTGGCTGATATGAGACCTTAAACAAGTCACTTTGCCTCTCAGAGCTAGGCATTTCTCATTCTTAAAGGTCCAGATGGAAAGCACCTTCCACTGGGCCCAGCACCTTGGAGGCTCTTCGTAGCACAGTACAGAGGGTGGACTGTCAACAGAAGGCCATTTGGAGTCCTCTGAGGTGTTATAAAAGGCAGGCTGTTCTAGTTTGATAACTGCTGGAATGCGATATACCAGAAATGGAACGGCTTTTAAAAAGGGGAGTTTATCAAGTTGCACATTTACAGTTCTAAGGCCATGAAATTGTCCCAATTAAAGCAAGTCTATAGAAATGTCCAGGCTAAGGCATCCAGGGAAAGACACCTTGGTTCAAAAAGGCCGATGATGTTCAGGGTTTCTCTCTCAACTGGAAAGGCACACGGTGAACCTGGTGACATCTGCTGGCTTTCCCTCCAGGCTTCTTGTTTCATGAAACTCCCCTAGGGGTGAAGGTCTCTGGCTGCGTGGGCACCCCTGCTTCTAGTGGCTCTCTTGCATTTTCCAAAACGTTTCCTCTTTTAAAGGATTCCAGTAAACTAATCAAGACCCACCTGGTATGGGTGGTGTGCTGGTTTCTAAGGAAGTATGCCCCCTAGAAAAGCCATGTTTTAATCAAAATCCCA
>PVIY010022655.1:0-40467 GCA_004026745.1 Myrmecophaga tridactyla | reverse complement strand
CCTGGCGGCCAGTTGCATGTTTTCGGCATCGCTGAGGGTGGAATTTATACATGCTACCTTAATTGTCCCCAACACCTCTGTTTTGGTTGTAGGAGGGGCCAGATGCAGCAATTTATCCTTCACCTTAGAAGGGATATCTCGACATGCCCCACACTACTGGACACCTAGAGATTTCACTGAGGTGGAAGGCCCTTGTATTTCTGTTGGATTTATCTCCCATCCTCTGACATGCAAATGCCTTACCAGTAAGTCTAGAGAAGGTGCTATGTCTTGCTCACTAGGTGCAATCAACATGATATCATCAATATAATGGACCAGTGTGATGTCTGTGTGGAGTCACAGCTGGTCCAGCTTGTCCAGACTGGTGTACGCTGTGTATTGGGTCACTTGGGTCACTGATGTGGCCCAAGCAGTTGTTCTGTACTGTTCCTGGCTATTTCCTAGCTGCTCTGGAGGACGAACTAAATTCCACACCTCACTAAGCCATATTCTTGCTCGTCTCATTTTAATGTGAGCTTAAGAATAGCAGTTGATAAAGACATGAAATCAATAAACTATCTTTAATCAGATATCGTATAATGATAAATATTCGTTTATTAATCATAAATGTATTGTTTTTCATTTTTAATTATTCCTTACAGAGTAAAATATTTGTAATAGAATTTTATTGTAATTTTGACCCCTTTATTACATCTCTTCTTTTAATTTCAATATTTGTTTTATAGGTTCAAAATTAAACATGAAAATTAAAATCAGTTTACAATCATCTGTTGCTATAAAACATATCAGCAAATAAGATGTCTGAAAAGGAGAGTACTTCAGAAGAGCAGAACGATATCACTAGTCAATCTGGAGGCAATTCTAGAGGACAATTAGTGGAGGAACCTGGATTTATTAAAGAAGCAGCAAATTTGTTAAATGAAGCTTTTGATTACCCGAAAGGAAAACCCTCCACCGTGATTTGTGAAACTCACCCTCGAAAGGACAGGTTAGAGTCAACATCTTCCTCTGGAACTGAATCTAAGAGAAATGAAGAACAAAGGCAAGAGCTTCAATCTCCTGAAACAAGCACTAGAAATCTCAGTTCACAATCAAAAACAGAAATTTCACTAAGTACGTCAGAATCAATGACTGACATGATTCAAGAATATCAGGCTTTTATTACATCCCTATCTCATGAAAGGAGAAAAATAAGTCCACAGCTCCCTGAAGAAAATCAACAAGGACTTGACTTAGGATCAGATAACTTCACAGTTAACCTTGAGGCCAAGGGTTTACAAGAATTGCCGAAGGACATTTTAAAAATCAAATACGTAAAATATCTATATTTAGACAAGAACCAAATCAAAACTTTTCAAGTGACAGACTCCAGTGATCTGCTAGGACTTGAAATTCTATCTTTGAAAGAAAATGGGTTATCATCGCTTCCATCTGAAATTCAGTTACTTCATAATTTAAGGATATTAAATGTCAGTCACAACCAAATATCACATATACCTAAGGAAATATCGCAGCTTGGGAGTATCAGGCAACTCTTCTTTAATAACAATTACATTGAGAGTTTTCCTTCTGACTTAGAAACTCTTGGAAACTTGGAAATTTTAAATTTGGCTAGAAATAAGCTAAGACATATCCCAGAAACTTTGCCTAGTTTAAAAAACTTAAGAGTCCTCAATCTGGAATATAATCAGTTAACAATATTTCCTACAGCTCTATGCCTTCTTCCAAAGATGATTTCACTAAATCTTACTGGAAACCTGATAAGCAGTTTGCCAAAGGAAATTAGGGAGCTTAAGAATTTAGAATACTTTTTAATGGATCACAATAAACTTACTTTTTTGGCTGTGGAAATTTTTCAATTGTTCAGAATGAAAGAACTCCGATTGTCAGACAATAAGTTGGAAGTTATTTCACAAAAAATTGAGAATTTCAGGGAACTTAGGATTCTTATGCTTGATAAAAATTTATTGAAAGATATTCCAGAGAAAATTTCCCATTGTGTAATGTTGGAATACCTTAGTCTTAATGATAATAAATTAACAGAACTTCCCAAGAATATCCACAAACTTAAAAATTTAAGGAAACTCTATGTAAATGGAAATTATGTGTCGAGAATAACTGAAGAAATTTCACATCTTAATAATATACACAGTCTAGAGTTTTCAGGAAATCTAATCACAGATATTCCCATTGAAATAAAAAACTGCAGAAAAATAACTAAATTTAAATTGAGCTATAACAAAATAATATACTTTCCAGTGGGACTATGTGCTTTGGATTCTCTTTATTATTTGAGTTTTAATGGAAATTATATTTCAGAAATACCTGTGGACGTATCTTTCAGTAAACAACTGCTTCATTTAGAATTTAGTGAAAACAAACTCCACATATTTTCTGAGTACTTATGTTCCCTTATTAATCTTAAGTACCTGGATCTTGGTAAAAACCAAATAGGAAAAATTCCGCCATCTATTTCCAATATGGTATCACTCCATTTACTCATTTTATGCTGTAACAAATTTGAAACTTTCCCTAGAGAATTGTGTACTTTAGAAAATTTGCAAGTGCTTGATCTTTCAGAAAACCAAATACAGAAAATCCCTTTAGACATCTGTAACTTAAAAGGAATCAAGAAATTAAATATCTCAAGCAATCAGTTTATGTATTTTCCTATTGAACTGTGCCAACTTGGGTCATTGGAAGAACTGAATATAAGTCAAATAAATGGGAGAAAGGTAAGAGCCTGATTTATTGGGTTTTTAGGGGTAGGAGGGACTGGAGGGGATCAAATCTGTAGAGTACAAATGTGTGTATGTGCTATATTTAGCTGGAATATTGTATTTCTTTAAAAGCCAGGCCTTTATTTTCTAGTTACACTTCTCAACAACAACAAAAAACTTTACAGGAAGTTATTTTCTTAAAATGAAATTTTATAGACTTTTAATTTCAATTTAATCATAAAAGTTTTCAAGTTAGAATGTAATATAGAAATTTTGAATGTAGAAATGGATTAAATAAATCATTCTACAAACACAGCATTTTAATACAACAATTGGTTGTGTTGGTATAACTCCTTTCTAATCATTTTACCTTTTGTGCATGGTTTTATAAACAATTATTAAAAGACTATGCACTCAATTTTAAATTTTTCTATTTTCACTTAGCAGATCATAACCACTTCCCCATGATGTAATTTTTCAATAAACATTGTAATTAATACATGATTTATGTAATTAACCTCTATTAAGATTTTAGGAATGTGTAATTATTCATCCTCATAAATGATGCTCTGATGAACTTCTTCATAAATATAGCCTTTTTCCTATTTTAGACTCTTTCCTTGGATTTTCCCTAAAGAATTGCTGGATCAATGGGAATAAACATTATAGATCTTATAGCATTTCATTTTACTTAAACTCTAAGAGTGAGTTTTTGGAGCTAGATTTTTAAAATTAAATCATTGATTAATATTAAGTCCTCACTAAAATGATGAAAGAACACAGCTATCCTCTGGCTATCTTTAATTTGACCAGCATAGTTTAAGTATAATCATTTGCTGGAAGCTGGGCTATTACCTAGAGCAATATTTCCCAAGCCTATTCCTAAAAACACTATCCCATGAGCTTCTCCTCAAAAAAAAAAAGTGGTGGGAATTGGGGCAGAAAGGAGACTGTGATCAAATAAAGCACCGACTCTTCTCTTAGAAAGTTGCAGTGGATATTAATATGTTAAAGATTCTGAAAAGTCCTACATTTAACCCAATTTTCTAAACTTATTTGAACTTTTTTAACTTAACACCTACTATATAATACATATCTAGAAAGGATACTCCAGGGAATACTGGAGAAGATGGAATAATGATACATGTTGTGTTTTAAAACTCGCTTTTGTACTGAAAGACACTTTTTAAATTCAATTCTGTCATAATCAGTGACTTCCTCGGCCAATTTGTAATCCCCTCACTTTCTCCTCCTGTACCTTAACTATGAGTGTCTCCAAGGTTGTGTCTTGACTTTGTTTCTTCCCTATTAACTTGCTTCTTGACCTTATTACACTTGCCATCACTTACATGCACATGACCCCAAATCTATAAAACGAGTTCTCTAGTCCCATAGTTCCCAGTTTTCACTAGAAATAACTGTTCTTGTCTTGTCTCAAACTCAATATGACTTCAAAGTCAAAGTCATCTTTCTTTCAGTTCTAAGTCCGTTTAAAGCTCTTCCATTTGTTTGTGATACCAACTTCAAATATGCCAGGCTAGAGATCTTTCTTCCATTTTCATCATCAGTTATACCCGAGCTTACACCAAAATTGTCTCATTATGCCTTTGAAATAGCTCTTGGATTACTCCCTCATTTTCCAATCTCACCATCGTAGTCCTGGTCCATGGCCATCCCTTCATACCTTAATTATTCTAGGAGTTTCCTGGCTGTTCTCTCTGACTCCCTTGCCAAAGCTATGGAATTTCTCCCCAGAGGACTATTCCTATTGTGTCACATCTGTCTGTCAGGAATCCAGAATGCATTTTATTGCCTATGCAAAGTAGGTAGTTGTTAAAGGCACCAACTCACAACTTTCATTTCTGAAGCTCACCACTTAGAAGAACAAACAATTTACAAGAGCCTTCTCAAGGAGAATAGCCCCTGGGGTTGGGAAGATCACTTTTTAAAAAATATTTTTATTAATAAAACAACATACAAACACACAAACATTCTTAACATACAAACATTCCATATATGATATACAATCAGTGGCTCACAGTATCATCACATAGTTGTGTATTCATTGCCATGATCACTTTTTGAACATTTGCATCACTCCAGAAAAAGAAATAAAAAAGAAAAAAGAAAAAACTCATACATAACATACCCCTAAACCTTCCCTTCTCATTGTATTTCCATCTACCCAATTATTTTAACTTTTGTTCCCCCTATTATTTATTTATTTTTTATCCGTAATTTTTTACTCATCTGTCCATTAAAAGGCACATCAGACACAAGGTTTTCACAACCACACAGTCACATTGTAAAAGCTGTATCACTATACAATCTCATTTTCAAGAAACAAGACTACTGGAACATAGCTCTACAGTTCAGGTATTTCCTTCCAAACACTCCAATACACCATTAACTAAAAAGGGGATATCTTTATAATGCATAAGAATAATCTCCAGGATAACCTCTCGACCCTGAAATCTCTCAATCATGGACACTTTATTTTGTCTCATTTCTCTCTTCCCTCTTTTGGTCAAGAAGGTTTTCTCAATCCCTTGATTCTGGGTCCCATCTCATCCTGGGATTTCTGTCCCACATTGCCAGGAGGGTTTACACCCTTGGGAGGCATGTCCTACATTGAGGGGGAAGGCAGTGAGTTCACTTGCCATGTTAACTTAAAGAGAGAGGCACAACTGAGCAACCCAAGAGATTCTCCGGGGGTAACTCTTAGGCCTAGTTTTAAGTAGGCTTAGCCTATCTTTTACAAGAATAAGTCTCATAGGGGTGACCCCCAAGATCGAGGGCTCAGCCTATTGATTGGTTGTCCCCACTGCTTCCAAGAATATAAGAAATTTTCCAGATGGGGAAGTTGAATATTTCTTCCTTTCTCCCCAGCCCCCAAGGAGACTTTGCAAATATTTCTTTATTCTCTGCCCAAATTACTCTGGGATATATTGGATCAACACACTAACCTGGACAGACCAACAAGATCTCACGTCCTATTCAAATATCCATGTACTTAACGGATAACTAAACTGACCATATAAGTTAAATTAAGAAATGCACTACCCACAATAGAAATTTTGCACCAAATAAACATCTCTCCCTTTGGTCTCACACAGAAGTTGAAGTTTTAAAACTTGGATGATATCATCCTTTACCCAATCTTCTGATTACTTTAGTCCTATCCAGATCAGCTTCACTCATGTCTCTACTCGGTGTCTGATCACTTTTTCAACCTTTTAAACAGTTCCTGTATGGAGTAGTGCTGATTTCCATAGCTTCAGAGCTCTAACTCTGAGTCTCAGGTGTCACATAAATACCTGAAGTTTCTGGGAAAGACCATGTTATACACAAACAGCTCAGTATCTCAGAATTTAGAATTAGCAGTTACACCTCTGGAATATATGTGGTTGCTGTAAGAGTTTACAGTCTAGGACCTTTTACAATAAGCCCCAATCTGATAACCCATGATCTCAACTTCAGTTCACTGAATGTTTATATTATAGTTAGTCCATATGATTGAGGCATGATAATGTTTGTCTTTTTTGTTCCTGACATTTCATTCAACATACAGCTCTTAAGGTTCATTCATCTAGTTGCATACCTCACAACTTCAGTCCTTCTTGGGGCTACTCAGTAGTCCATTGTGTGTATACACCATAGTTCCTCAGACATTGTACCCTTAGGCGACCTCCATTCATTTGTGGGTCAGGAACACTGCTGCTATTTCATTCAACATACAGTCCTTAAGCTTCATCTCCCAAGTTGCATGCCTCACAACTTCATTTCATTTTTGGCCACTCAGTAGTCCATTGTATGTATACACCATAATATCCCTCTTCCAGTCCTCAGTCATTGTACCCTTAGGCTACCTCCATTCATTGTGAATCCCAAACACTTCTGCCATAAACACCAGTGTGCAAATGTCCATTCATGTCCTCACACTCAGTTCCTCCAGGTATATACTGAGCAACTATGGAACCACCACACTGCCCTCCAAGGGGCTAGACCTCTCATTTCCCTACCTACAGTGAATAGGTACATCTCTCTCTTTTAAACAGTTTTGTTCACACATCATACATTCCAGCCTAATTGTATAGACATGCCTTTGCTACCAATCTCTATCTGAAGACATTTGGGAAGATCACTTTGATAACGCACTTGGGGTTGTGGTGAGAGGCTCAAAGTATTAATTGATGTAACAGAAGATGGTCACTAAACAGTCATGTGAAGAAGAAATGTCCAATTAATCAGGGGGTTTTCATTTTGCTGTGGCAAAGATGCCCCAAAGAAGCGTTCCTTCTACAGAAATTCTATCTCCTACAGCTCTCAAGCAGTTCCTCTAATAAGTGTTGAGCAAGTAGTTAAGAAATATTTGTTTGAAGGAATGTCAAATCATGGGCCTACCCACAGGTCTTGATCTGACTCCCAACTCAAAGGCCTGGCACCCAAGTCTTGCCATTGCTTGGTTCTTTATACAAACATTTTTCCTTCTGTGTTGGCCACAGCTATGACCTTAAGGAATTTTAAAATAAAATGAGAGAGAGAAAGGGATCAGGGGATCCAGAGAATCAGTCTTCAGACAAGTTTATTTTCAGCCAAGTACAAAATTATATACTAGCAAGAAAGGTGATGAAGTTTGTTTGCATGCCAAAGCTATACAACGCAAAAACGAGTTCCAGGAAGTAAATACTTCTAAGGGTAGCATGTTAATTTCCCTTAAGCAAGTCTCTTCCAAACCTCATTGTGCTTTATCTGCATTTCTCAGCTTCTATTGAAGTTCCAGATCCTGAAAGCTCAAGTCTGCATTTCCTCATAGACTTGTGTCCGCAAGCTTTAGGTTAAACAACAACCTTTTAACTCCTACATTTCTGCTTCTCATCATCTCTCTTTTTACTGGTCATATTCTCACTAGCTTTTTTTGTGCATTACATTAATCTTGCCTTCAGTGCCCTGTAACTTCTTCCCAATTTTCTTCATTCTTATGGGGCCATTCAAGTTCCACCTTCTACTCTATGCTTTCCTCTAGTTCTTTGATTTGCACTGATATACTTTCTCTAAACTTCCATATTTCTGTTCTTACTTGTACTCTTTATTTTGGCATTTGATTACTCATTGCTTCATGCCATATCCTGGTTGTTTCATATGAGTGTATTTTGTTCCCTGAACTAAATTTTGATCTCCTTGAAATCAGTCATCTCACATTCCTTTTTTATATCCTAAAAATCATTGAGCACAATATCCAGCATGTACCTTGTTGGTTGATTGCTTTCTGAGAGGGTCTGTATTCAAAATTCTTCTAGTTCATTTGCAGAACTTCCTTTCTTTCAAAAGCCATTTATAATGAACTTGTTTTCTCTGAATATGCATATTTCTTCTTCACCATAGCTGAGAGCTTTATATCTGTTATTTTGCAACACTTTTTGTAGTAGCAATTTTTATTTGAGGCCACAAATAAACTGTGTAATTCTATTCTAAAGGAGTTCATTGAGCATTTACCTGAAATATATACTGCTTGGGAACACATACACAAAAAGTATAAAACATGCATTTCATCATTTAAGAATATAAGGAAAACAGATAAGAAATTAATAAATAGCAATGCTTCCCTAGTTGATGAGTCCAGAAATAAAGAAATCAAATGTGAAATAAAGTAGTTGGGAAAGACTTGGGGGAGGAAAAGAAATAAAAGCAGCATCAGACATAGGGAAGGAGGAAGAGCATGTTAGATAGAAAGGGAGAAGGTGGTAATGAACACCAAGTGTTGGCAGAATGGGAAAAGCAGGTCTGTGAGGCCTAGGGTTGAATGTCAGTACTGAAGATATTCTTGGATGCTACAAAATAGCTCTTGGGTTTTAGAGAGGAGAGTTACTAAGAATTTGTGACATGATGAAAAATCTCCTTTCTAAAGTAAAATAAATATCTCCTTTTTCCTTTTTAGAAAAAGATTTTGTCATATACATACTTATAAAAAAAGTATAATTGTTTTTATTTGTTACAGTTAACAGGACTTCCAGAAGAACTGTCTAATATGACTCACCTTAAAGAACTTGATATTTCAAATAATGCAATCAGAGCGCTTCCAAGAAATATAGGGGAATTGAGAAGTTTGGTTAGTTTAAATGCAAGCAACAATCAAATAAGTTATCTACCAACATCTTTTCTATCTTTAAATGATCTCCAGCAAATTAACTTGAGTGGTGAGTGTCATAATCAATAAGTAGATTATTAGAGTCCAGACTACGAATTTGCTTACATGACACACAGGGTAGTCAGCACAACGTATTAGTGCCCAATGGCAGGAGTTGACTGTCCTAGGTACTAAAAAAGAACAAAACATAAAATCTTACTTCTACCCTGAAAGAGGTTATAATTCAGCTGGGGAAGCTGAATGTATTTTCATTTATTTCATTTCTTCTCTGCCTATACCCAGTTATTTGGTATTTCTTCTTTTTGAACCAGAGTTCACCTCTTCTACACTTATCTAGGCAACTTCAAGTCTATGTGTTCTCTGCTAATCCCACTACTGTTCCCTACAAAATTTTAAATCCTTATACACAGTAATTAAAAAGAATAAATCACTCACTGTAAAGACATCAGAAAAGATTTCTAAATTGCTTTGAGTAGTACTGAGTACTGCCGTGTTAACACGATTGTCTTTCAATCCATTAACGCAGAATATCTTTCCATTTATTTAGGTGGTTTAAAATTTCTTTTAGCAATGCTTTGTAGTTTTCAATGTACTTGTCCTGTACCTCCATGGTTAAATTTATTCCTAGGTATTTTATTCTTTTGGATTCTTTCTAACTTGAATTATTTTCTTAATTTCCTTTTTGAAATATTCATTGCTGGCATATAGAAACACAACTGATTTTTGCATTTTGATCTTCATTACCCTGCAACTTTGCTGATTTTGTTAATTCCAATAGCTTTCTTGTGGATTCTTTGGGGCTCCCTATAAATGGGTTCGTGTCATCTGCAAATACAGATAGTTTTTTTCTTCCTTTCTTATCTGGATGCATTTTATTTCTTTGTTTTGTCTAAATGCATTAGCTAGAATTTGTTTAAATAATAGTGGTGAAAAAATATCTTGTTTCTGACTTTAGGGGGAAAGTTTTTAGTCTTTCACAATTGAGTATGATATGAACTTTAGGTTTTTCATTAATGCCTTGGAACATGTTGACGAAGTTCCCTTTTATTCCATGTGTTCTGAGGGTTATCATGGGAGGATGTTGGATTTTATCAAATGCATTTTCCTGCATCAAGTGAGATGATCATGTGGGTTTTTTCCTTCATTTTATTTATGAGGTATATTACCTTGACTGATATGCTCATATTGAACTACCTTTGCATTTATGTTGTTGAGTTCAATTTGTTAGTATTTTGTGGAGGATTTTGCATCTGCATTCATTTGATCTTTCTCCCACTCTTTAGAAGTATTTGGACTATGCCATTCTAGCTTTTTCACACTGGAAGGGGCTGTTGATAATAAGGGATAAGGGAATGAAACTAGTTGATTTTCTGGAAGGCTGGCCCCTCTGCATTTTAGGACTTATCTGGTGATCCTGGACTTTGCTTGATGGAAGGCTTTTACTTTTCTTTTTTGGCATGGGCAGGCTCAGATGGAAGTTTTTGATTACAGATTCCATCTTTTTTCTTTTTATTGGTCTATTCAGGTGTTTCTTCTTGAGTCAGCTTTGGTAGTTTGTATGTCATTAGGAATTTTTCCATTTCCTCTAGATTGTCTAATTTGTTTGTATATAATTGCATAAAATTATTCATATGTATTCTTATAATCCTATTTATTTATTTAAGATAAAATGTAATGCCCCTTTCATTTCTGATATTTATTATTTGCATCTTCTCTCTTTTTTCTTTGTCAGTCTAGCTAAAGATGTGAATTTCTTGATCTTTAAAAAAAAACACATTTGGTTTTGTTGACTCTATTTTTCCATTCTTTCTTTAATTTCTCTGCTCTAATTTTTTTCTTTGCCTGGACAGGCACCAGGAATCAAACCCGGGTCTCCAGCATGGCAGGCGAGAACTCTGCCTGCTGAGCCACTGTCGCCCGCCCTCTACTCTAACCTTTATTAACTTCCTACTCCTGGCTTTAGAATTAGTTTGCTCTTCTTTTTCTAGTTCCTCAAGATGTGAATTTAGGCTTAATATATAGTCTATTTGGAGATTTTTTCCCCTGTAAGCTTAAGAAGAATGTGTATTCTCCTGTTTGGTGATGGAGTGTTCTATATATATCTGCTGGGCTGTAGTCTAGTTTATGCTCTAATAGGTTTATAGATCTGTTCAAGTCTTCTATTTTCTTATTGAACTTATGTCTATATGTTCTATTATTATTGAAAGTGAGATAATGAAGTCATCAACTATTACTGCATAAATATTGATATTTTCCCCTCAGTTTTGTCAATATTTACTTCATGTATATTCGTGTTATTTGGTACATGTATGTTTACAATTGTTATATCTTATTGATGAATTGACCTTTTAAATATATAATGTCCTTCTCTTTTAACAGTTTTGACTGAAAGTGAATTTTGCCTAAAATTAATATAGCTACCCCATTTGTCTTTTGGTTACTATTTGGGTGGAATATCTATTTTGTTTATCATAAGCAAAGCCACTATCTTCATTTGCATTCAAGTTTTTTTGTGTGTGAATATATGTTTCAATTCACTTGAAATGAAAGTGTAACTGGAGTATGATTGGCAGGTCATATGGTAAGTGTAACTTTATAAGAAACTAACGAACTATTTTCTAAAGTAGCTGTACCATTCTGCATTCCTACCTGCAATATCAGAGTTGAGGTTATTCAATTTCTTGACAGCTCTTGGTATTGTCAAATTTTAATAGTGATTATTCTAATAGTGAGAACTTATTGTAATTTAAATTTGCATTTCCCTAATGATTAATGGTGAGCATATTTTTTGTTCTTATTCTCCCATTCGTATGATTCTTTGTCCAATCTTTCTGCCCATTTTTTTATTGAGTTGACATTTTATTTTTGCGTCATTTTTTGTATATTCAATAAATAATTTCTCCCAGTCTGTGACTTTTCTTTCCATTCTCTTAGTAGTGCTTTTTGAAGACCAGAACCTTCTAATTTGATAAATTTTGACCAAATTTATCAACTATTTTTGTTCATGGATTGTGCTTTTGGTATTGCATCTAAGCAAAATTTGCCAAGGTTACAAAGATATCCTTCTAACTATTGTCTCAAACTTTTATTGTTTTAGGCATATGATTAATTTTGAGTTATAAAAAAGTATTCAAAATCATTCCTAATAAGAGGAATGCAAATAAAGACTGTACCAAGATACCATTTCTCACCTTTAAGATTGGCAAAATTAAGCAGTTTGACAGATTCTGTTGATGAGGCTTTTTGGGAAACAACAGGGACTTTTATGCAGTGCTGATGGTAATGCAAATTGCTGCAACTCTTATGGAGTTATGTTATGTAAAAAATAAACATGTTATGTAAAAAAATGTAAACAATATGTATGGAGTTATATAAAAATAATTACATAAGGTTTTGTGATTTGATCTGGCAGTCTCATTTCTAGGAAGTTATCATGAGGAAATACCTTCAGAAATATGCACAGGTTATTCATTTTGGAAGTTTTTGTAATTGTTAAATATTGTGAACAAAGGAGAGTGGTTAAATAAATTATGGTACATCTGAACTATAGAATATTATGCAGCTGTAAAGAAGAATGAGAAAGATCTCTAAAGAGGGATTTCCAGGATATATTAAGTGAAAAAAGCAAACAAAAGAATTTTTATAGTATGCTCCCTTTTGTATAATAAAAAAGGGGCAGTATGAAAATATTTGTGTATCTGTCCATTTGTACAAAAGAAACATCAAAGGGTAAACCAGAAAACAATGTGATCACCCACAGAGCGTGGGTGGGACTGGAGGGGAAAGGATAGGATGTAGTAATAGGGTGAAATAGTTAGAGGAGAATGACATTTCTCTGACCATACCTTTGTATAGTATTATTGCTTGTGGAATTAAGTTAATACTTCACATACTACAAAACAACAACAACAACAAACCCAGCAACAATGGGGAAAAAGTTACAAATGGAATATAAAAGCAAACAAATGAAGCTAATAGATTGTTAAACGAATCACAATACTCCTTTGAAGGAGGAAAATTACTAACCTAAGTACCTTTTGAAAATGGTATTTGGACTATATACTCTCAGCATCAAAGACAAAGGGACTATAACCAAATGTTAGACTCTTATTAGTTGATTTGTTTTTCCACAGTAATATAAATTAGCAATTTTGAAACTAATTTGTGTATTCCAGGATTGTTGATAGTGTTGCTAAGTTTCTCCCAGCTGGAGAAGGGAATAACAACTAAAATAAAGAAAGAGAGAAGGTTAGAACAACCCCTGAGGGGTAGATTGTTGAAGGCAGCAGAATGACAGTATGATTATATACATTCTAGTAACTTTTTAAATTAAGAATGGTGTTGGAAACCCAGATCTGCACACTAGTTTTGCTCATTGAGTACAATACAATATAAATATAGTATAAACATATTCATATAAAATAAATGTACATAGATATACATTCACACACACATACATACACACACAGAAGCAATGAGCAAAAGTAGTATCCAGATCTTGGTTTGTTTATACCATTCTTCACCAAAAGGAACCACAGATCCTCTATTAGTTTTTGTTTATATAAATAGCATAATTATAAATATAGAAATAATATAATCAGGTATAATATGAAGACAAACTTTAGGCCAGTTCCTGTCTAAATAATTATAAATTCTTATTTTGTTAGTTACAACAGTTTTCATGTTAAGCTTATATTGGATTAAGATGGTATTGAAAACCTACCCGCTCCCTGAACCTGACCTCAAAATTTGACTGCACTTAGTGATTTGCTTCCAAAGAATAGAAGAGAATATGGAAAGGGAAAATTGTAGCATTGCATTGGTGAAACCTGGCAAACACACCCTAAGTCAAGGGCTCAAGATGACATTACTGTGTGATGTTGTGTGGATATCTGGTGCCCTCAGGATGTGATATGAAGGCACTTCCCCTCTATAGTATTCTTTCCCAAGACCCATAATTCCAGTCTAGTGATGAGAAAATACATCAGACAAATCCAGATTGAGGTATGTTCTACAAAATACCTCACCAGGTATCTCAAAACGTTCAAGGTTGTGAAAAACAAGGAAAGACAGAGAAACTGTCAAGTATCAGAGTAGATAGGAAGACATAAGTAAATGCAATGTGGTTGGTATCTTAGTGGAACAGAAAAAGGACACTAATGGAAAACTAGCCATATCCAAAATACTCTGGAGTTTCATTAATAGTTACAAGCCAGTGTTGGTTTCTAAGATTTGACAAATGTAACATGGAAATGTGAGATGATATGATTAGGGGAAACTAAAATTGGGTGAGTAGCATACAGGAACCTTATACAATCTCTGCAACATTTCTGTAAATCTAAAATTGTTCAGAATAAAAAGCTCCTTCACATCTATTCTGTAAATTCCTTTGCTATATGTATCAAGTGGCCTTTTTCATGTTGCCATCCTCTAGGAGAGAAAGGAGTCACAGCCCTGTTTCTATACACTCTCCTTTTCACTCCTAGCAAGTGGACAACAGTAAGAGCTTATGACTTGCCAGCATCAAGAGGGTCCTCTGGAACTTTGCCAATAAGATGTAGTAGATGCTTGATGCATAGTTATTCCTTGTCTCCATAGTTTTCTTTTATAGAAAGGCATGACTCAATTATGTTTTTTCCTACTAGAAAATAATCTGACAGCTCTGCCTAGTGGTATCTACAATCTTTTTTCACTGAAGGAGATAAATTTTGATAATAATCCTTTGCTGAGGCCTCCAATGGAAATCTGTAAAGGAAAACAGCTATATACAATTGTGCGCTATCTACAGAGGGCAGATGAAAGAGATGGTAGGTGAAGAGTAGGTATCTAACTTATAAGTCATTCTCTAGTATCATCTGTAAAAAAGGGTTTGCTTTAATTAAAGTCTCTCAATTTGGCAAAGACATTAAAATATTTTCCCTTTTCTGAAGGTTAGGAGTTTATTTTCACAGTTTATATTATTTAATCTAGTTCCATACCCACAGGACCATTGAAAACAGGCAAATCCAAGTGGAGGAGTGGGCTGATTTCTTCATCAGTTCTGATCTGCCTGATCATAAGAAGTTGTTCTAAAAGACAAATTCGGCCTTGAAAGAAGACCACACAGATTCTTTCCATCGGGACAGTTAGTTTTTTTTTTTTTAGGTGCATGGTCCGGGAATCGAACCCGGGTCTTCCATGGGACAGTTAGTTTTTGACTCACTGTGACCACCTATCTGCAATCCTTGGACAGTCTCCACCCTTTCTGTCCTTGAGCTCTTTTTTATGTGTCCCTGATTATTTTTTAACAGCAGGGCCATTTTCTCTAGATGTCCTTCATTGGACCAGAAAGACACTGGTTTTGCCAAGCCTCTGGGAGGGAAACTTTACTGTTTAACTCTTTCTCTGGGGCTGAGGTCCCAACAGCTAGGCTTTTCGCTAGAAATGTACAGTTCTTTCTAAGCCAAAATATGCACCCTTATCTATGGCTATTGCTCAGAAACTATTGCAAGATTTGGTATTAATTTTATCTCTTTAATACCTTTGATAAAATTAAAAGTCTTAATAGCATGTGAAGATTTACCAATAAAAATATATATTTTAAAATGTGCTAAATGGAAAACAAGGTCTTAGTAGCTGTCTTCTCTAACTTGTTATGAAAGCTGGTTCTGCTAATTTCTATATAATAAGGCTTTAAGGTTCTCCGAGGATCCACAAGGTATTCCTTCTAGATACAGTACTTTAGAGAAGGCCTGTAAAGTTATAAAAGGGACTGTACCTATCCCTACTTACTACAATTCCATTTCTCAAGTTCCTGAAGAAGTTAGCATTCACAGGGCTCTGGCCCCTAGGAGGAAAGTGCAAAAGGCAATGGAAATAGGTGAAAGTCAGTACAAATAGGAGAACCCCAGCCATTTCTCTTTACTCTATGACCAAGGAAACTTTACACTGCAGGGAGTACTGAAAATGAAGAGGTGACCCAGAGAAGGTTGGGAGGAAGTTAGCATGGGAGATATATTCTGCAATGAATAAAGAATGCGGAGTCCTTTTCTTTTTTTTAACTTTTTTTATTGTATAATATAACATATACAAAGCAAAGAAATAAAAAGGCAATAGTTTTCAAAGCACTCTTTAAAAAGTAGTTATAGGACAGATCCCAGAGTTTGTCATAGGCTACCATACGACCCTCTCAGATTTTTCCTTCTAGCTGGTCCAGAATATAGGATGCTAGAAAGCATAAATTTTATTTTATCATCACAATAGACTTTTTTTCTATTTTTGTGAAAAATGACATATACAAAAAGCAATAAATTTCAAAGCACAGCAAAAACAATTAGTTGTAGAACATATCTCAGAATTTGACATGGATTACCATTCCACAATCTTAGGTTGTTACTTCCAGCTGCTCTAAGATACTGGAGACTAAAAGAGACATCAATTTAGTGATTCACAATCATATTCATTTCTTAAATCCTAACTTCTCTGTATAACTTTGATCTTTCCATACCTCTCTTTAAGGGTGTTTGGGCTGTGGCCATTCTAAATTTTTCATGTTGGAAGGGTCTGTCAATAATATGAGGTAGGGAGATGGAACTATCTGATGTTCTGGAGAGGCTGGGCCCTCTAGGTTTCAGGACTTATCTGGTCTAGGGACCCATCTGGAGGTTGTAGGTTTCTGGAAAGTTACTCTAGTGCATGGACCCTTTGTGGAATGTTATATATTGCCTTAGGTGTTCTTTAGGACTGGCTGGAACGGTTCTGGTTAGGGTTTGGCAGGTTATGATAGGTAGCAATGTCTAACTGAAGCTTGCGTGAGAGCAACCTCCAGAGTAGCCTCTCAACTCTATTTGAATTCTCTCTGCCACTGATACTTTATTAGTTACACTTCTTTCCCCCCTTTTGGTCAGGATGGAACTGTCGATCCCATAGTGCCAGTTCTGGACTCATCCCTGGGATTCATCTCCCACATTGCCAGGGAGACATTCACCCCTGGATGCCATGTCCCACGTAGGGGAGAGGGCAATGATTTCACTTTTAGAGTTAGGCTTTGAGAGAGTGAGGCCACATCTGAGCAACAAAAGAGGTCCTCCAGAAGTAACTCTTGGGCATACCTATAGGTAGGCTAAGCACAGTGCATAGTATGCAATAGCAGAATTAGATCACTAATTCTTGAAAATTTCAAACAATTTTGGTAAAGAACAACAACAAAAAGGATCTAGTTCAAATTAGCTGGAAGCCTTTTGTTTTTGCTTTTAACTAAAACACTATACTTATATCTAAGCCAACTCTTTAAGTGAGTTGAATATAAAATATACATAATGCTATATTTATAGTAGATGTGAACTTGGTTTCTCAAGTTGGTAAATAAACAAGCACATAAAAAGCTAGAATTGAAGGAGCCAAATTCATTTCAAATAGATTCTGAGAATTAAAGAGTTTAGAAATCATTTTGATTTCTATACTATTCTTTGACACACATAGCCATTTTATGTTGTAGGATTATTCAAATTTTATAAAAAATGGAATAAATGGTTTAAATTTCAGCTCATATATTAGATTTGTATTTTAGTTTTCAATTTTACTTGATATATACATTTAGTAGAAGCACAGAAATAAAATCTGTTGAATAAGCAGATGAGATATATCAACTAAAATCATTTCAAAAGAAACGATTTAAATTTTCTTTAATGTTCATATATAGAGAGAATTTTAGAGAAGATCTTCAGGATAGTTGCCAACAACATCACGGAAACAAATTTCACATTTTTGTGTCAAAAACTAGACCTGACGAAGTCAGAAACTGATATGCCTACCCAAAGGTACGTATGAATGACAAGATGCAATATAAATTTATGCTCATATTCCAATTTATATTATATTGTGATGACATGGTTTGTGAAACATTCATATAGCGTGAATGCTAATTTGCTGTAGGAGTCTGAGTTTCATTGATTGTATCTTTGAGTCCCATGTTGGGACTCCATATAGTGTAGATGTTAAAAGCAAGGGCTCTGAAAACAGACTGCTTAGCTTTAAATTCCAGCTCTACCGTTTACTAGCTCTGTGACCAAGGGCAAGTCCCTTAATTTCTTTGTGCCTCAGTTTCTTCACTGGTAAAATTGAAAATGCTTACCTAGAATAGCTGTTATGAGAATTAAATGAGATCTACTTATAAATAAAGCACATAGTATAGTAGAGTAATGTATTGTTTTATTGTAAATAACCTATTATAATTGAATGTAAATTGAACTGTTGATTTCCTGTAAGGAAAGAGTGATAGAGTTACTATTCACTGAGAACTTTTTATGTGCCAAGTTTAGTGCTGAAACTTTTATATAGACTCACTTCCATTACACTCTCACAAGAATTGGATTGAAAAGCTAGTTATTAAATATTTAAATAGTTTAAACAATATTCTTAATTAGAATAAAAACCATTTTTTTTTTTTTACATTTTTCAGCAAAATTCCTTTGAGTGAAAGAGTCCACCTTGCACTTGATATATGGAAAACAGAAAGTAACAACTTGTCACTAACTGCTGCTGCCTTAAGAGACCAATTGATTCGGGCACTAACTATGATAGGGGCACATGAAATTATGGACAAAATAACGGCTTTAAAACTTTTTACACGTACAATTAAATTCTGAACAGTAGTTCCATAATAAAAACTGAAAACTTATCATGCACTTATATAATTGGAACCATCTCACTTCACTTCCTGTAAGACCAGTACCTATCATTTCTCTCTTCCCACAAAATGATGACAATTTATGGTTAACACCATAATTTGAGCATGATAAAATATTATTGCAGACACTGTTTTGTGTAATTGTTCTGTTGCCTTGGAATAATGATCTTGACTTCAAAAAAAGAAATAATCACATTAAAAATTTGTTATAGAACAAGCTTTTATGTAACCCAAGATTTACAGGTAATGAGATCATAATGACTTACATTGGTGTTAGAAAATGGAGTAGTTTCTTTCTAGACACTAATTTAAAAACTGAAATGCATGTGCCCATCCCTACTTTTTCTCTATTTGATGTGGGATAGCTTTGTTAAATATAAATCAGGATCAGGGCCAGCAATGCTCTAGCTGCATGTTCACAAAGTAATGGTGAACTGGTCACTTACTGTTTTGCCTGTTATGCAGGTCGCTCCTTGGGTTCTGCCATCAGAAATCCTCTTTCATATGGGAAACCCATTTCATATATTTCGGGTGGAGCTGACCTTGTTATATGTAACCCTTCCCACCCCTTTCCCTGTAGCTACTAACACCAAAGTCTTCTGCCCATTTAGCCATAGTGATTGATTTGGGGAAGGCCTTTTGACTTCAGCCAGGCCATCAGACTCAAGGTCCAGTCTCCTTTTGGCCTTTCTGCTAGAGCTGTCAGGGAGGATGCTCTCTTTCTGCTTGTAGGATATGAGCTTAGGCGTCTTGATCTATCATGCACTGCTGTCTGACAACTGAATAGAGAGAGAGACAGAACTCTGATTATATTGTTTGAGCCCCTGAATCCGGCCATGCCTGAAGCTAACTATACTTCCAGGCTTTTCACTTTCATTTAGATGAACAAGAAATTCTCTTTTTTATCTAAACTAGTGTGATGTGAGTTTCCATAACTTTGAATGGAAAGATACCTAACTAATACAAGTGGTTAAGCATATATTATAGATAATGTAGTTATTGTCATTTCATTAAAAATTTTCTATATGAAAGATACAGTTTACTTTGCAACGTCAGAGCAATTTAAAAAATAGGAAAAAGTGTATTTTCATTTGCTCTTATTTATGCTATTTTTCATTTCTTTGTGTAGATCCAGATTTGTGTCTGAAAATATACTCCTTTCACGAGAAAAACTTTCTTTAGCATTTCTTGTAGTGCAGGAATGCTGGCAATAACTTCTTTCAGTTTTTGCTTGTCTTGCCTGAAAAATTCTTTATTTTGTCTTGCTTGGTATAAAATTCTTGGCTGAGAGTTCTTTTTTTTTTTCTTTGAGGAAATTTTCTCTTCATTGTCTTCTGGTTTGTATAGTTTCTGATAAGATGCCTGCTTTAATTTTCTATCTTTTGTCTTAGTTTCCTGGGGCTGCCATAACAAAGTGCCACAAACTAGGTGGCTTAAAACAACAGATATCTATTGTCTCACATTTCTGGAGGCTAGAAGTCTGAAATCAAGGGCTCAGCAGGGTCATGCTTCCTCCAACATCTGTGGGGAAAATCTGCTCCATGATCTTCTCCTGGCTTCTGGCAGTGGCATGCTGGCAATCCATAGTGGTTTCTGCATCAGTCATCACATGACATTCTCGTCTACGTCTGTCTGTGTCCACACTCTTCCCTTATATGGCCATATTGGAGTAGGGTTTAATCCTGTTTGGCCTCATCTTAATAAAAGATCTGGAGACTCTCTTTCTAAATATGGTCACATTCACAGGATTGGAGGTTAGGATTTGAAGGTGTCTTTTGGAGGGACACAATTCAACCCATAACAACTTAGTTTCTGTGTGCAATCACTGTCTTTACTTTCAGTATTTTCTTTTGATCTTTGATTTTTCAGCAGTTTGACAATGAAGTGTTTTGTGTGCGTGTGTGTGTGTGTGTGTGTGTGTATACATGTTTATTCTGCTTGGAGGTCTCTGAGATTAGTGCATCTGTGGTTGTCTTTCCTTACAACTGGAACATTCTTGGCGAGTGTCCCTTTGAATAGCTGTTTTTCTTAGCTCCTGGGATTTGAATTATGTGTATGCTATATAGTTTTATATTATTACACAGCTCCTGTATGCTCTTTCTTTCACTTTTTTAAAATTTCATTTTATAGTAATTTCTATTGAACACTTTTCAAGTTTACTGATTATTTCCTCAGCTAGATCCATTCTCCTGATAAACATATTTTTGCTTTTTATTTTTAATTTCTAGCATTGACTCTTTTTTATAGTTTCATCTCTCTGTTGAAATTTCTCATCTGTTTATGCATATTCTTCACATTTGCCACTAGTTCTTTTAACATATTGGCCATTTATTTTAAAGAGCCTATCAATAATTCCAATATCTGGGTCATCTCTAAGTTTGGGTCTGCTGATTGCTTTATCGCTTGACAGTGGGTCTTTTTTGTTTGTATTGCTTTTTGTGTGTCTCATAATTTTGTATCGAATGCCAAATATCATGTACAAAAGAAGAATGTAGTCTGAGCTAAGTAGTATTTATACCTGGAAATTAGTACAGCTCTTCTTTTGCCAGGCTGGTAGTGTGGGTTGAGTCTAGTCAGTGGTAGAATTGGTCTTGGATTTTATTTTTGTTATCATTATCCTCAGTGCGCCACAGGCTTCAACCTCCTGGTCGTAGGCTGCCATCACCTTGTGCTTAGTGTTGGGTCTGTGATGTTAAGAGTGTTTTTCTCAGTGGTCTTGCCTCGTCTTCAGCTGTTCCTGCACAGTGATACTACAGAGGGGGATATTTCTTCATGCTCTTTCCCTTCCTCCAGTGGTAGACTGCTATTGCTTGCTATGCAGTTCTAGGCTCATGGTAAGGAAGAAAAGTTGGTATCTTAAGTCTCCTATTTGGGTCTCAGTCTTAGATAAGGCTCCCGTTTTTGAGCCTCTGGGTTGTGGCTGTTTCAGCATTCCTGCCCACCTTCACTGCCCCTCCCCTTCACCTTCCCCCAACCCCCATGACAGCTAAATGGTGCCTTGTATATGTGGCAGATCTTTGTCAGAAGAAATGTCCAATAATAGGAGACTTGAGCTTTGTGTTGGTGTAGGATCCTGGGCTAAAGAGGTTTCCTGCCCTTTCTGCAGGACAGGCAGCCTTATGTAAAACTTCTGCCTTGGAAGCTTTGGATCTTTGACTGGTTCCTGTGGCCAAGAGGGAGGGTTTTCAACCCATACCCTAGTGGGATAATGATTTTGTCTCTATTCCTTTACAACCCCCCAAGCAATGGGTGTTTGCCTAGACTCTGGGTGGGAGAGGGTTTGCTGCACATTCCCCAGGAACTTAATGATTTGGCTTAATATGACAGAAGGGTCCCAGGAAGTGTCAGTGTTTCTCTTGTGCCTTAACTTTGGCAGCATCTGATCAACTCTGAGGGGGATCTTTCTGATCTCCTACCCTGCCCCAGATTTTTCTTGTGAACACTGGTGGAGGCCACTGAAAAACACCCAGCAGCGAGGAAAACTATCCTGGGTCTCCTAAAGTGAATTGCCAACTCATACTTGGCCTTTAGGAATTCATTAACATTTTAGCAGATTTCTTCTCACTTGCTTATATTGTGACCATTTTTTTTTCCTGTGCTCTGTTACAAGTGAAACAGTTCAAGAATTCTGTCACTCTTCAGAGGGGCTTATTAATATTTAGAATTCAGTTTTCTTGATTATTTTGCAGTCTTGGCTTTCTAATGGGTTCAAAGGAACACTATGATTTTGTAGATTATCTGATTTGTTCTTTTTTCTGATATTTGGATTTGAGATGGAAGCAATGTTCTCTTGGGGCTTTCTTCCTCCCCAGTGAAAACAGAACTCCTAGTTTCTTTGTACATTATTCCTGGAATAATTTTCCATCCTTTTGACTGTAAAATTGTAATAATACTGACTTTGGGCCAGTGTTCCCCATAAGCACCAAAAGACATGACTACTCAGGGGATAATCTTTTCCCTCTGCTTTGAGGCCCTTGGGTTCTTTTTAAGTTTCTTCTCAGATGACCATCCTAAAAATGGATCAAAGACCTAAATGTAAGAGCTAAAATTATTAAACCTTAGAAGAAAACATAGGAGTAAATTTTCATGACCTTGGATTAGGTAATGGGTTCTCAGATATGCAATGAAAGCAAATAAAACGTGATAAATTGTGCTGACCAGTCATAAAGAAAAACTATAATTTTAAAGCTACTGGCAGACCTTTTGTGTCACCTAAAAGTGCCCTTCAGCAGTAATGTTTCTATTATTTCAAATGCTCTGGTTGGCATGGTTTGAAACCCAGAAGGACAATGGGAAACTGATCTACTCTGCCAGATCATTGTTTTAGTTTGCTAAAGCTGCCAAAATGCAATATACCAGAAATGGGCTGACTTTTAACAATGCAAATTTATTAGTTTACAAGCTTACAGTTCTGAGGCTATGAAGATGGCCAAATCAAGGCATCATCAAGAGGATACCTTCTTCCTGAAGACAGGCTGTTGTAGATTTTGGACTCCTCTGTCAGATGGCAAGACACATGGTAGCATTGCAGGCCTCTCCCTTCTCTTCTGGGTTTGATTGCTTCCAGCTTCTGGCTTCTGTGGCTTCCTCTCTGTTTCTGTGTGTTCCTCTCTGAGCTTCTGTGTCTGAATTTCATTCTCTTATAAAGGATTCCAGTAGGAGGATTAAGACCCACCTTGAATGAAGTGGATTGCATCTTAAATTAAGAACCTACTCACCAAAGATCCTACTTATAATGGGTCCATAGCCATAGGAATGGATTAATTTTAAGAATATTATTTTCTGGGGTCCATAAAGCCTTCAAACCATCACAATCATGTGCAGTGCTATTTCTATTAAGTGCAGGGAAGTCTGTACAGATTTTGCCATATGTAGGAAAATATTTCTCTTTTACTTGGAATTGCATAGTCCTGGCACTAAGAAACACTTGTCCTTGGTGTTTGCATGTACTTGGTCCAATAGTTACTCATCAGAAAGCTACATTTTCATTTCATGTTCACACAAAGATTTGAGGGCCTGGACTGAGATTCCGTATGGGATGGTTTGCTGAACGGCCTCCTACTGAAAGAGCTCAGACTTTGGGAAATATTTTGCATAACTGTCCTGTGAATTGGAAGTTAGAATTCTACTAGAGTAGATTTGGAAGTGGGTGGTGCTAAAGTTGGAAGTGGGTGGTGAATTCTGTAAATAGGGATTAGAGTTTTCTGAAAGAGGAAGCTCTTTCACTGGAAAGCAGTAAGGAGGTAAACTCTAGACAGGGCATTGAAATAGAAACTGGTCTAGATACACAAAAAGAATTACCAGCCCACCTGGAATCTTTAACTTTTGTTTTTTCCCTTTAACTTTAGAAATAGTCATATTTAGCATCTGGTTTTAGTTTTTCTCTTGGGTCCCAAATTGTCATTTTGCTGTTTATCACCCTTCTCTAAAGTTTGTTGTTAAGGTAAGGCTGTTTGTAGATTGTATAGTTTGGGGGATTTAAGGGAATCACCCTTCTTATCAGTGAACAGCGTCTTTTGAGAAAGACAGTGTTCTAGTTTGCTAGCTGCCGGAACGCAACACACCAGAGACGGATTGGCTTTTAATAAAAGGGGATTTATTTTGTTGGTTCTTCAGAGGAAAGGCAGCTAACTTTCCACTGAGGTTCTTTCTTAAGTGGAAGGCACAGGATGGTCTCTGCTGGTCTTCTCTCCAGGCCCCTGGGTTCCAGCAACTTTCCCCGGGGTGACTTCTTTCTGCATCTCCAAAGGCCTGGGCTGAGCTGCTCATTCGCCCACAGCTCTGCGGTTTGTCTCTGTCACTGCTGTAGCCTCAGTGCCTAGCACAGTACCTGGTTCTCACTATTGGTTGCATAAATCTATGAATCTGGTCAGGAGATCATGACGGTCATCTGGAAGGAGGATTTAATTTGACAGTCACCTCATACTTTTTATTTGAAACCGAAGGCGTGTATGAGACTGTGGCTGCAGGGTTGAATCCAGGCTTCAAAATTTTTCTGGCCGTTAAGTTCCCAGAATAAGTGGGTTCTTGGTAATGTTGCCTTAAATAACTCACAATATCCTATAAAATCCTAATTTATTTTGGAAAAAAACTTTTTCCTATAATCCAGCATACCTAACAACCAACATTAACTATATTAATTTTATAGCCATACAGTGAAATCTGTTAAACTGATTTTGATTGGGATGGGGCCGGGCTGATCCGACACTTCGGTTTGTAGTCCGTTTTTCCACTCTCCCTTTTCGCGACTCCATGCCCCGAGGGCTTATTTGGGGCTGTTTCAGGGGTCCCTCCCGCTGCTGCCCCGAGCCAGGTGCTGTCGGTCCGCGTCACCAGTTCGGGGGCGGCGCTCCCGCCACAAGCCGAGCTGACGCGACATAGGCCGACATCACCTCAGAGCGCGCGGTGCAATCACAAAGCGATCCGCCGCTGACAGCCAGCCTGCGCTGACCTCGTGCCGAGATCCCTCCGCTCGGCCCTGTGTCCTGGCGCCCCGCACTCAAGGCACTCATGCAGGCTCATGCAGCCCGCGCTTCTCATAGGGTGATGTCCCCTCGAGCCCAGGTTCTCTCCTGTCCCTGTCCACCTGTGCCGTGGGCACAGCCCGCCCCCTCAGGTTCCCGGCGCAAGGAGACCTCAGCGTTGAGAAGTGAGGCTTTGGCTCGTGGCCAGCGGAGGCCCCGCCCCCTTCCGTGACGCGAAACGTGATGCGCGAGGAGTTCGAGGCGAGGGCGGGTGGGCGTGGCCTTAGAAGGAGACCTGGGAGTCGGGGCCGCGTCCGCACCCCCATCTGCGGCTTCGCTTGCTTGGTTGAATCCAAAGAGCTGCGGCGACCTCGGCCTCCGGCGTCTCCCGCGAGCTGAAGAGGCGGAAGAGGCTGGGATGGCGTTGCTGAGTTTTTTGCAGTCGGGCGGGTCGGTGCTGGGGCAGGCGATGGAGCAGGTGACGGCCGATAGCCGCCTGTCCATGCTGCTGGTCGCGTGTACCTTCACGCTCAGCCTGGTCTACCTGTTCCGCCTCGCCGTTAGCTACCTGGCCCCGCAGCCGTCCGGGGAGGTACAAGCACGCTCGGGGATTCAGGTAGTGGGCGTAGCGGCCAGGGTGGCCTGGGGGGGGCGGGCGGGGGCCGCGTTCAGGCCCGTGGCGGTCCTAGGTGGGATCGTTATAGCTGGCGCGCTGTGGGGTGGTGGGGGTGGGGGCCGCGGCGGCGGCACTGCTGCTGGTGGTTTTCCTGGCCTTGGTGTTGGCGACCGTGTTTGCCGCAGCGATCCGGGCGCTGGTCGTGTGCCTGATCCTGGCCACGGTCCTGCTTGCGGTGTTTGTGGTCGTGGCTCTAGTTGCCGTGGCCAGATTGGCGGCTGTGGTCCTGGTGGTCGGGTTGGCCCCCGCCGTGGCGATGGGGGTCTTCTAGAAAGCTCAGATAATCCATGCTTTTGGCAGCTGCGGACCTAGGCAGTCATCCTGGTGGCCGGTCTCCTTTGTGTGGTTCAGTGCCCTCTGGGCTGTAGCGTTGCCTCAGTGGAGGTTTATAGCAGTGTTAGGAGTGATGTGTTCAGTTTGGTAGAGCGGCGGTGACTAGAGAGTTGTGAGAGCCTTCCTCTAATGCTGTCACAACACTTTTAGTTTAGCAGCTTACTGACTGTTACATTTTATCTTTCCCAAATATGTGTGATGAATGCATCCTTAACCAGTCAACACCAAGTAGTTTTTAAGAAATACCCTTTTTATGACAATGGAATCTACAAACTATTGACCAAATAGCCTTTTAAATTTGCAATAATAGTCATATCAACAACATAAAATTTCCCATCTCAACCATTCCCAAGTGTATAATTTAGTAGGCTTATCACTCAAAATGTTGTGCTTATCCTCACCACTACTACCCAAAATTTCCCATCACGCCTAACAAATGCTGCAGCTATTATGAATTAATTGCTCCCCTCTGGTAAACCATAGTCTACTTCCTACACTGTGAATTTGCATATTCTAGTTATTTCAGCTAAGTGGAATAAAACAATATGTTCTTTTGTGTCTAACTTATTACCAAGTCGTAAGTAGCTTTTTTTTAACATGGGCAGACACGAGGACTTGAATCTAGGTCTTGGTGTGGCAGGTGAGAAGTCTGCCTGCTGAGCCACCATGGCCCACCCCATAAGTAGCTTTTAAAATAATTTTTGTTTAAACCGTTACAGGCATGAAGCAAAGTTAGTATTTTTCCTACATATGGGATTTTTTTCAATTATTCAATTTATTTAAACATTTATTCCCCCATTATTTATTTATCCTTAATCCATATGTTTTACTCATCTGTCCATACTGTAGCTAGCAGGAGCATCAGACACAAGGTTTTCACAATCACACAGTCACATTGCGAAATCTGTATCATTATACAATCGTCTTCAAGAAATATAGCTTCTGGAACACAGCTCTATATTTTCAGGCACTTCCCTCTAGCATCTCTCTAATACACATTAAACTAAAAAGGGGATATCTATATAATGCGTAAGAATAACTTCCAGGATAACTTCTCGACTCTGAAATCTCTTAGCCACTGACACTTTATTTTGTCTCATTTCTCTCTTCCTGCTTTGGTCAAGAAGGTCATCAATCCCTTGATGCTGAGTACCAGCTCATTCTAGGATTTCTGTCCTATGTTGCCAGGGAGGTTTACACCGCCGGGAATCATGTCCCACGTAGAGAGGGGGAGGACAGTGAGTTTGTCATGTTGGCTTAGAGGCCACATCTAAGCAACAAAAGAGGTTCTCTGGGGATGACTCTTAGGTATAATTTTAAGTAGGCTTAGCCTATGTTTTGTAAGAATAAGTTTCATAGGGTGAATCCTAAGATTGAGAGCTTTGGCCTATTGATTTGGTTGTTCCCACTGCACTAGGTTACTTTTTTTTTTTTGCATGAGCAGGCACTGGGAAATGAACCAGGTCTCCGGCATGGCAGGTAAGAATTCTGCCACTGAGCCACTATCACAACACCCTGTACTAGGTTACTTTTTATTTTTTTGCATAGGCATGCACTGGGAATCAAACCCTCGTGTTTGGCATGGTAGGTGAGAGTTCTGCCCCTGAGCCACCGTGGCAATGCCCTATACTAGGTTACTTTTGATGCTTCTTTTTTTTTTTTGTTACAAATGTTTTTTAAAAATATGACAAGAAACACAAACATTCTAAACATATGATCATTCCATTCTACGTATATAATCAGTAATTCACAATATCACATAGTTGCATATTCATCATCATGATCATTTCTTAGAACATTTGCATCAATTCAGGAAAAGAAATAAAAAGACAACAGAAAAAATTTCATACATACCATACCCCTTACCCCTCCCTTTCTTTTTTTTAATTAATTAATTTTTTATTTATGATACATAACCACATACAAACACATTCTTATCATATGAGCATTCCGTCCTTGTTATATAATCAATAACTCACACTATCATCATATAGTTGTATATTCATCATCATGATCATTTCCTAGAATATCTGCATCAATTCAGAAAAAGCAATAAAAAGAAGACAAAAAAATTCACACATCCCATAACCCTTACCCATCCCCTTCAGCAATCACCAGCATTATGCTTCATTTTTTAATGACAAATTTCATTTGTTTGATTACAAAACTAAACTGAGTTTCTTAAAATGAAATGAGAACTGAATGTTGTTGTTTTTTCTTGCAGAAAAATCCACCATACATTTTCTCTCCAATTCCGTTCTTTGGACATGCAATAGCATTTGGGAAAAGTCCAATTGAATTCCTAGAAAATGCATATGAGAAGGTAAGTCTTCCAAATAAATGGTTAGAGCAGAAGAAACTAGTTTAGAAAGTAACACTTTTAACACTTTTCTGTTACGTGGCATAAATTTTTAAAAATTGTAATCTTATGCTTATTTCCAGTATAGGAAACAGATAAAATTGAAGCTGTTCCAGTTTAGGAGATGGAGGGGCCCTGGAGACCTACAACCTTAGGTTCTCTAAGGTTCTCCTGGGGCATTTCCTCAGACACCGCTGAGGAAACCTGTAGATCTGGCAGCTATGGTTTAAATACCATCCTCTTATCAATTTATCCATCAGTCCCACAGTCACACTTTCACTTCCTGTCACTCTTCACTGTTTTATATCCAAATATTTAGACATCCCATTCTTAGACCTCAACTCTTTCTCTTTCTAGTTTGCTTATTCGATTCCTACCATGTTAACCATTCTTTGACCTCATTATCTCTTCTCAGTCCATTGTCCCATTTACTTTCTCCTGATCTGTGAGCTTTATTTCTTTCCTTTCCTCCCTTAACCAGTTTGGGTCTATGGTCCATCATTTCAGTTACACTCTTGCTTAAATTTCCTTGCCTATGGATCTTTTCATTGCTCACTTAGTAAAACCCCAATACTAGAAGATTCTCTTTTACTCTCCATCTCTCTTAGTAAATGCTAACTTTTGTTCATTCAGTTTTGTAAAAGCCCCAGAAATCTAGGATTCATTCTTTTTTTTTAAATTTTTAAAATTGGGATTCATTTTTGATACTTTACTCTCTCTCATTATCCATCACCAGGTGTTTAGATTCTATTTCCAAAATAATTTAGAATCTTTCTGGTCTTACTCTACCACCACCACTCCCACGACGTCCCCCCGCCACCACCTTCTACCAAGTGCTAATTATCAGTTTTCTGCAGTAGGATTAAACTGGTCCTCTGATGTTCCTTCTGCTCCCTATCCTGTCATCCTGCCCATACTGAAGACAGAGGAGCTTTCTTTTAAAATACAGATAGATTAATGTGTCCCTCAGACAGTTTGAAACTCTTCAGCAGCTTCCCATTGTGTACATGGGAAAAAACTTAGCTTAAATTAGCTTGTGAGGTTCTGCATCATTTAGGCCCTGCCTGTTTCTCAACCTAAATCGCATATCATTCTTCCCCTTTTTCTCAGTTTAGGACTTTTGGCCTAAAGTGAAGCTTGGCCTTCAGTTAACTTTTGCTGTTGCTTCAGGTCTCGCTCAAGTGTTGTTTGCTGTCTTAGGTCTTTTACAGGTTCTCTTATTACAGAGTTCTTTTTCTTTAATTAATTGCCATATTTGCAGTTTTACACTAATGTGATTATTTGATTAATTTGTATCATTTTCAACAAACTAAGCTTCATGAGTCTGGGATATGTTTTCACTATTGTGTCCCCAGTGCCTAGCACAGTCTTCAAATTATAATCAGAAAACTACAAGATAAAGCATTTTACACCTTACCAGATGAACAAAAAAATCATTCATAGTGTGAGTTTGATAAAACCGATAACTAAATACATTTTTGTTGTCTTCACATAGCAAGCACTATGAAAACAGTCATATCCTTTGGCTATTTCTGTAAATTTATCTTTATGCAAAGGGGAAAAAATCTATTCTGAGAGATGTTCATTGCATAACTATATAAAATATGTAAAAAAACTGAGAAGTCATTCATATGTCCACTAATAGAAGAGAAGCCAGGTAAATTAACATTATGATATCTGTGTAAAAGATAAGATATTATTTTCGATATAAATTGTGAAAAAAGCAGAATAAAATGTTATATTACAATTATAGCTGGGTGAATCATAATTATGAAATTAGGCAAAGACTAGAAGGGTTGCATATGGCAAAATGAAAAGAATTGCAGTAATTCTTATAAATGTTTTATTTTTTCAGAAATGTATTTTGTGATTTAAAAAAATTAGTGTCTTAGTGATGTATATTTTTTTGTAACATCACTATGGATATTTTTCTCTCTTCAGTATGGACCTATCTTTAGTTTTACCATGGTGGGCAAGACGTTTACCTACCTTCTGGGGAGTGATGCTGCTGCACTCCTTTTTAATAGTAAAAATGAAGATCTGAATGCAGAAGATGTCTACAGTCGTCTGACAACACCTGTGTTTGGGAAAGGAGTTGCTTATGATGTGCCTAATCCAGTAGGTGACACTGTTGAGAAAGAGAAATCTGTACTTGAACAGTTATAGCTTGTGTAACTATTATATATGTAGAATGTAGAAACAATATCTTACTCGGTTTAAAAGTCTAAAGAAAAGCCATAGATAACTGACAAAGAAGGGGTATTTGGTTTTGTATTTGTTGGCATGGGAAGCTAAGCAGTTTTCCCAGTAAAAATAAATGGGATCAATGGTAACTCGGCATATTGGGATTTGATTTGAGTGGGTGACAAGAAAATCCCATTGTTCCACCAAACCCTTCTGCCTGAAATTCTAGCACAAAAGCTGTTTTGAGTTAAAGCTTGCTAGCTTTGGAAGTCCTCTTTTAAATTCCAGCTTCTTCAGCTGTGGGGTATGTTTCTGTGATTTTTTTTTCCCTCTCTAAAGCCAAATATTCAAATGATGTAAGTTGATCTAGAACGCAAATCAAATAATTGCCCCCACTGCTTGGTGTAGGCTCTGGATGTGAATGTACCTCGCACATAACCCAGCACCCTAGTGTAGTGGTTAATGGTTGACATTAAGCGTTGCTTCTGGGAGGGGGAGGATGGGGGAATGACTCTTCTCAAGGCTGAAAGCAAAGGCCCTGGAAAATCTCTCAGCTCAGAAAACTATGCATTTATTCACACAGCTTATCCGATTCTTAAAATATAAATGTCCTACAGGGTTAAAACTGTTAGCTGTCTTTGTGTGAACTTGTTTTAATAAGACTGTGTTCTAAGTGAACTTCTGTAGCATAGTGTCAGCGAGGAATGATATTTGGGAATAGAATGGAGAATATGTGAAGGAGGATAAAAATAATAATAGTGAGGCATAACAGACCTTTGGAAGAATGAGTTAGCATCAGGATTGGTTTGGAAGACTAGATAACCAGAACAGGAAAAGTGGGCCCTGGAGTCAGGAGTGGGAAAAGGGTATACAGGAAGGAAGGCAGGAGGTGGGATTCCTAATTTATCATTCGTTCAGGAACCTGATAGCAAGTGCCTTCTCTGTGTTTCTTCAAATATATGCAGCACTGCTGCAAGTTTCCAAATCTGGTGTAGTTTTGAAAAAGTTTTCCATTTTAATTTTCAGTTTTTTGGATGGTTGTTCTTTGAGAGTTATATAGTTCTAATAACTTAAATGGGTCTTGTGATAAAACAAAAAATGTGCTTTAATGTTGTATATCTAATTTTTTGAAGGTTTTCTTGGAGCAGAAAAAAATGTTAAAAAGTGGCCTTAACATAGCCCACTTTAAACAGCATGTTTCTATAATTGAAAAAGAAACAAAGGAATACTTTGAAAGTTGGGGAGAAAGTGGAGAAAAAAGTAAGCAAAACATTTGCATTTGTCCTGATATTTTTGCCTTTTTGTGAATAGAACTGTAAGAAAGAAAGAGTATGTGAATGTGAGTGTATTTGTGGGTACATAAAACAAATTAAGATAAAACCTCCTGGACTTAATGGAAGGAGCATGTTGGGATACCATGGAGTTAAAAAGACCTGAGAAGAAGTAATTATTTCTGCTCACTTAGCAATAGGTGAATTAAGAACTATATTATTCAGCTCATTTTACAGATAATTTAAAAACAATTCATAATTAAATTTCAAAATCAACTGAATGTGAAAATTGTTAGAAAGTTGTTTTAAGATCATTAAAAAAAAGAATGTTTTTTAACCCCCAATGGACAAGTAAAATTTCAAACAGTTTAATTAGTGTCTTACCTTATTTCCCTAGTATGGAAGTGATATATTACAAATACACACACAATGAAATTTTAAAAAACACAAGCTAACTCTTCTGTTAGAGTTAATGGTAAATTTTAGCCATTTCCAATAGAAAGCTCTTAAAATGTGTTATATATTTTTTGTGTTATATAGAGTAAGTATATTGAGTGTAACTTGACCTTTGACTGTTGCTTTTCCTTTGGGGCAACCTTTCTATTGGACTCCAGTCAGTGTTCCCTTTGGAGGCCAATGGTACTCCCAGAGCAGGAAGCAGCATTTGCCCCTAGGGCGCCAGGACCTCTGTGTATGTCACCACGTTCTGGGTCTGATCTTCAGCTTTTCAGAAGCTCCAGAAACTCCGTTTTCTTTTAAGTACACCTAAAGTTGATGTAATATGTTTTTGACCATACAAGAGGCTGATGTGTAAACTAGAATGCCAGATTTAATAACTACAAGGGAGATACATAATTATAGCACCAAGAAGACTAGAATATTTGCTGATCTCTTTGTTGGTAAATCTAATTGGAAAGCCAAGTAATAACGGAAGTTCGTTTAGTGAATGTGGAATTAAAGAATTGGGAATTGATAAGGTGATCTTTATGACTTCTAAGTGTCATCAAAGTGTGCTTGCCTAGTGCATCTGTCTCCACTGTTAGGATATACCAATTAGTATTGTACATATGGTTAAAACATCAGTTTTTTGTACTGATCTTCCCGCTGTCAACCTAGGAAATAATCCTATCTTTAATCTTTGACAGTGATTCCTTGGGAAGCACCTAAATACTGTCCTTATATGAACTAAATAACCTTAGACTTCAACTGTTTGAGTCCTCTGACTTAGTTTTGTCTTTTGCCTCAGTGCCACACTGTTGGCTGCTGCTTTTATACCTGTTTCTAGCCCACTTCCCGTTCCTCGTGTTTTTTGTTGTTGATGTACTGTGGCCCTGAAGCCAGGATATCCATATTTTTATTTTCCAGATAGAGAGGGGCTCATGAAAGAGGTTTAGAACATGGCCTTTGTGACATCTGTTTTGTCTGCCCTGAGGGATGGTGTGTTTGCCATCAGTTGGTTTATTGCCTCTCTTTCTTCAGTGTTCTCTGTAGAGTTACATATCTGTCTATAAACTTTTGATTATATGAACAGGATGAGTCTTTAAGTCAAGTTTATGGTCTGGGTTTTATTTTGTAATTAATTTATTTCTCTAAGAAAATAGTAACCTGAATTTTTTATAATATTAATAGGAATGATCTTTTTTCCCCTTAGATTTGTTTGAAGCTCTTTCTGAGCTTATAATTTTAACAGCTAGCCATTGTTTACATGGAAAGGAAATCAGAAGTCAACTGAATGAGAAGGTGGCACAGCTGTATGCAGATTTAGATGGAGGTTTTACCCACGCAGCCTGGCTCTTGCCAGGTTGGCTTCCTTTGCCTAGTTTCAGGTATGGATAAAGAAGAGGTTCTCTAACTAACTTTATATAATTACAGTAGTGTTGATATGTTTTGCTTTAACAAAGATAAAAATTAAATGATAAAACAAAAATTAAATGATAAAACAAAGTGGGCGTGATTATAAATCCTCATTATAGAAGGATTCAGTAAAGGTTTTTTCTTTACATATAGTAACTCATTTGAAATAAGTTTTAGTTTATTAAAAAAGTGATTTGTTGTGCATCTAATATAATATTTTAAAACTTACATATTTCATATATCTCTTGTACTCAATAAAGCCTCTGAACCCACTATGGGTTCTTCATAAGTGCACATTGAACCTATTTCTACCTGCTCTATCTCCTGAACGAAGTTAAAGTTTCTGGCTTGGTCTGATAGGCCCTTCAATGCTAGCCTAATCTTTCTCTCTCTTACACAAACCAACTGATTTAATGAAATTATTCCATTCACTTTCTTAAACAGGACTGTGTATGTTCCTGGCTGCTGTGTTTATACTGTTATGTTTCCATGTCTTTTTCCCTTTTCTTCATACTATCTTGGTTGATTCTTAAAAACAGTCTTGAAATGAAGCAGGGCAGGGATTTTTAGTAGTGGGCTTTAGTAGTGGGAATCAGGGTGCCTGATTTTAAATTCCTTACTGTTGTACAGTAAGTGCCCCACTTTTAAGGTAAAGTTTTGGGACTTGAAGCTTCTTTTATGACACTAGTAGTGTTTTGTCCCCTCTGCAAAACCTTATTGTCTTAAAAAATGAAAAATAGAATAAAATCCTGTAGAAGAACCAAAGTAACTCCCTTTCTGCGTCAATAATTATTTGGTTAAAATGCTTCTAAAGGAATAATCGTTTGAGACTTGCTTGTTTTAGGCCTTTACTTAGAAGACAGGTAGTTTGTACATATATGGGTTGGGTGTATATATATATATATATATATATATATATATATATATATGGAAGGGGCATAGACAGTCTTAACAATATAGGGTAAACTGTACATGACTTTTTTCCTTTTAATTCTGGGTTTTTTGTCAGTTATTTTAGAGTCGTTAAAGTTCGTTAAATAAAGTTGCTTTTAGATAGGGATAGGTCCTGATTATTTTCTTTTAGATAGGTCCTGATTATTTTCGGAATGAATTTGATACTAGAGAGTATTGCTTATTTTTAAAAAATCATTTTCATCTTTGAATTACAGACGCAGGGACAGAGCTCATCGAGAGATCAAGAATATTTTCTATAAGGCAATCCAGAAACGCAGACAGACAGAGGAAAAAATTGATGACATTCTCCAAACTTTATTAGATGCTACATATAAGTAAGAGCTATTCAGATAACATACTAAGCTGAAACAGGAAATTACACATTAAAACATACTTAACTATTTTCAATTAAAAAATTATGTTGACAAAACAGGTTGGTAACAGGGACCTTTGGACTTTTTAAATGAATGAGACATAAATTATTTGGCTCCCATGCCTTATTGAGTAGTGAAAAATTTGCTGATAACTGCCAATGAAGGATTTTGTAATTACAATCATATGTTCTATTGGTCTATGTCTTTTCCCTGTGGTAAAAAATAATTCTTACTTGTTATTGGTAAATGTGCTAGACTATTAACCTGAAAAGTTTATTCGTTATGATTCTTTATTGCAAGGCATGAAATGTGTTTGTAAATGTTGAAATTGTGCGTGTGCTTCATTCTGTAGGGACGGGCGTCCTCTGACTGACGAGGAAGTGGCAGGGATGCTGATTGGACTGCTCCTGGCAGGGCAGCACACGTCTTCAACCACCAGTGCTTGGATGGGCTTCTTTTTGGCCAGAGACAAAACACTTCAAGAAAAATGTTATTTAGAACAGAAAACAGTTTGTGGAAATGATCTACCTCCTTTAACTTATGACCAGGTTTGTTGGATTTTTCAGTTTCATTGCTGCCTTAGGACTTTGAGTATCTTCTAGCTTTATTAAAAAAAAATTTTTTTGAATGCTGTATGGTAGGGTCACATTTCATTCTTTTTCCATGTGATTATCCCCTTATTGCAGCACCATTTGTTGACTTTTTTGTCAGTTTCTTTGTTTTGGGAAGTGCATCTGGCTTTATTTTTTATAGGGGGCAATTTGAGGTTTTCTATATACTATAGAATAAAAATCTCTAGAAGATTCTCTGAAAAACAGTTCTCCCTGAAATGTCCCAGTATTATTGCTTCTTGCCATTACTTTATCAGATGTGTTTGGGGTTGGTTCTTAAGAGCTTTGGGTTGCTTTCTGTGTACTTATTTCCTCTGCTTTAAAGTCTGGTTCCTGGATATAGAGGATACTAAGTGTGTTTTGTGTGTCTTATGAAGTATATAATTGCTCAGAATTCTTGGGAATCCTACAAGCCCAGAATACTTTGTGCCTGAATAGAGTCTTCCAAAAGTGGTAGTGGTAGTCATGGGTCTAGAAATTTACATTGTTGCTGAGCTGAAAAGGAAGAGAGAACTCACTGTAAAACCTAGATTCTATCTTGGAAGCACACCCTAGTCATAACTCTCTTCCTGTTGTCTTTTCGTTTTGTCCTTTATTCTATTAATATAGAATATTAATATTTATATTACTTTGATTTTCTGATATTAAATCTTACATTTCTGGCATTAATCCTATTTAGTCATGGTTTGTACTCCTTTTTATATGTTGCTGGATTCTATTTGCTGGTGTTGAGGATTTTTGCTTTTAAGTCATGAAGGGAATCAATCTGTGGTTTTCATTCTTGTGATGTCTGCATTTAGTTAACAGGATAATACTCACTTCATAGATTAAGTAGTGAAGTAGTCCTTCCTCTTCTATTTTTTGGAAAAGTTTATGAAGGATTGGTGTTAATTCTTTAAATGTTTGGTAGGATTCATCTCTGACGCTATCTGGTTTGCACTTTTTCTTTGTGAGAAGTTTGTTGATTATAATTGTCTTTATATATTGTTAATAGATCTATGCAGATGTTTGATTTCTTTTTGGGTCAGTTTTGGTAGTATGTCTTTCTAGGAATTTGTTCATCTAGGCTACCTAATTTATTGGCATACAATTGTTCATAGTATTTCCTTAATAATACTTTTTATTTCTGAAGTTTAATAGTGATGGCCCTTCTTTCCTTCCTGATTGTAGTAAATTTTTTTTTAATTAACAGACCTATTGAGATCAACTCACATACCAACTCACATTTCCCTTTTTAAAGTATATAGTTCAGTGATTTAAAAATATTTTTTATTGAGAAATCTTCATACATATACATTTCATACAGAGTGTAAGATCAGTGGCTCACAATATCATCACATAGTTGTATATTCATCACCATGATCATTTTTTAGAACATTTGCATCTGAGTGGTTTTTTTATATATTCAGAGTTGTGCAGTCATCATCACAGTTTAATTTTAGAGTATTTACATTACCCTAAAATGAAACCCTGCACTCATTGGCAGGGACTCTCAATTTTCCATCTCCCCTCCCTATCAACTTAATGTCTCTATGACTTTGCCTATTCTGGACATTTCATATAACTGGAATCATTTAATATGTAGCCTTTTGTGACTGGGTCCTATTGCTTAGTGTTTTCAAGGTTTATCCATGTTGTACTGTGTATCAGTACTTTACCCACTTGTTTGTGGGTATACCACATTTTATTTATCCATTCATCAGTTGATGGAAATTTAGGTTGTTTCCACTTTTTTGGCTATTATGAGTAATTCTGCTGTAAACAATAACAATTGTGACCAGGTTTATGTGGACAAATATTTTCCATATATCCCTAGGAGTAGAACTGCTGAGTTGTATGGTAACTATTTCACAGCCTGTTTTCCAAAATCACTGAACGTTTTTATATACACTCCAGCAATGAAGGTTTCCGTTTCCTCACATCCATGTCAACACTTGTTATTGTTTGTCTTTTGGATTTTAGCCCTTTTAAGGGGTATGAAAGTGGTATCTCATTGTGGCTTTAATTTGCATTTCCATAGTGACTAATGATGTTGGGAATCTTTTCACATGCTTATTGGCCATTTATATCTTTGGAAAGATGTCTATTCAAGTCTTTTACCCCCCCTTTTTTTTCCCATGGGCAGGCACTGGGAATTGAGCCCAGGTCTCCTGCATGGCCAGGAGAGAACTCTGCCACTGAGCCACCGTCACACCGCCCTTTACCCATTTTTAAATTGGGTTGTCTTTTTATTGCTGAGTTATAAGAGTTTGCCTATTTCTTTCTTTTTTGTTTGTTTTTTTTGCTATGCTTTTGATGTTAAGAAAGCATTACCTGATCCAGGATTACAAAAATTTATGCCTGTGGTTTTTTCTTACGAGATTTTATAGTTCTATCATTCATTTATGCCTTTGACCTATTTGTCATTCTTGTATGAGGTAGAGTTCCAACTTTTCTGTATTTTCATTCTTTTGTATGTGGATATCCAGTTCTCTCATTGCCATTTGTTGAAAGCTGTTCTTTCCCCTTCAATGGTATTGTCAAAATCAATTTACCATAAATGCAAGGGTTTATTCCTAGACCCTCAGTTCTGTTCCACTGATCTATATGTCTAGCTTTACTACAGTGTCTTCAGTATGTTTGCAATTAACTTTTATAGTACGTTTTATAGTACTTTTGCAATCAACTTTTGCTTTTTCATTATTGTTTTGGCTATTTTGGGTTCCTTCATTTTTTTTTTCTTTTACATGTATGTTAGAATCAGCTTGTTAATTTCTGCAAAGACACCAGCTAGGATTTTTATAGGAATTGTGTTAAATTTGTAGATTGTTTTGGGGAGTAATGCCATCTTTTTTTATCCTCATGGGCAGGCACCAGGAATCGAACCTGGGTACTCTGGCATGGCGGGCGAGAAGTCTGCCTGCTAAGCCATCGTGGCCTGCCCAAGTAATGCCATCTTAATGCTGCATTCCTCCAATCCATGAACATGAAATGTCTTTAATTTAGTTGGGGCTTCTTTAATTTCTTTCAATGATGTTTTGTAGTATTCAGTATAGAAGTCTTCCACATGTTTTGTTAAGTGTATTCATAAGTATTTTGGTGCTATTTTAAATTGAGCTTTTCTTAATTTCATTTTTAGATTGTTCATTGCAGATGTATAGAAATGCAATTGATTTTTGTATATTGATCTTGTATCCTGCAATCTTGTTGAACTCACTACCAGTGCTAACAGTATTTTTTTCCTTTGGGAACAGCTTTATTGAGATATAATTCATATACTATACAATTTACCCATTTAAAATATAAAGTTCGCTAATTACTAATACAATCACAAATCTGTGCAACAATCACCACTAATTCCAGAACATTCTCACCACTCCAAAAAGAAATACCGTTCCCATAGCAGCCATTCCCCAGTTTCCCCTGGCAATCACTATAATCAACTTTATGTCTCCATGGCTTTGACTATTCTCTTTAAAAATTTTTTATTGAGAAATCTTCATACACATACTTTATATACACAGTGCACAATCAGTGGCTTACAATTATCATCACAGAGTTGTGTATTCATCACCATGATCATTTTTTAGGACACTTGCATCACTCCAGAAAAAGAAAAGAACAAAGAAAAAACTCATACATACCATACAACTTATGCCTCCCTCTCCTTGACCACTAGTGTTTCCATTTACCCAATTTATTTTACCCTTTGTCCCCTATTTATTTATTTATTTATATCCATATTTTTTACTCATCTGTCCATACCCTGGATATAAGGAGCATCAGACACAAGGTTCTCACAATCACACAGTCACATTGTAAATGTTATATCTTTGTACAGTTGTCTTCAAGAATCCAGGCTATTGGAACACAGCTCAACAGTTTCAGGTACTTCCCTCTAGCCACTTCAGTATACCATAAACTAAAAAGGGATATCTATATAATGCATAAGAATAACCTCTAGGATAACCTCTCAACTCTGTTTGAAATCTCTCAGCCACTGCAACTTTATTTTGCCTCACTTCTCTCTTCCCCCTTTTGGTCAAGAAGGCTTTCTCAATCTCTTGATGCCAGGTCCTGGCTTATCCCAGGCTTTCTGTCCCATGCTGCCAGGGAGATTTATGCCCTTGGGAGTCATGTCCTACGTAGGAGGGAGGGCAGTGAGTTCACATGCTGAGTGGGCCTAGAGAGAGAGGCCACATCTGAGCAACAAAAGAGGTTCTCTGGGGGTAACTCTTAGGCTACATTTTAAGTAGGCTTAGCCTATCCTTTGCAGGAATAAGTTTCATAGGGGCAGACCCCAAGATTGAGGGCATGGCCTATTGATTTGGTTGTCCCCACTGCTTGTGAGAATATCAGAAATTCTCGAAATGGACAAGTTGAGTATTTCCCCCCTCCTCCCCATTCCCCCAGGGGAAATTTGCAAATACTTCTTTATTCACTGTTCAGATCAGTCTGGGATTTATCAAGGAATCACACTAACCTGGACAAACCAACAAAATCTCATGCCCTTTTCAAGATTCCATGTACTTACAGTGTTCAACTAAACTGACCACACAAGTTGACCATCAAGTTAAATTAGGAAATGCACTACCCAAAATAGAAATGTTGCACCAAATAAACATCTCTCCCTTTAGTCTCATACAGAAGCTGAAGTTTTAAAATATGAATGATATTGTGCTGGTTTGAAAGGAAGTATGCCCCCTAAGAAAAGTCATGTTTTAATATAAATCCCATTTCATAAAGGTAGAATAATCTCTACTTAATGCTGTATGTTTGAAACTAATGAGATCATCTCCCTGGTTGATGTGATTTAGTTAAGAATGGTTGTTAAACTGGATTAGGGGATGACATGTCTCCACCCATTTGAGTG
>PVIY010022654.1:0-40487 GCA_004026745.1 Myrmecophaga tridactyla | reverse complement strand
TTGGAATCTTATATATTACCCACTCTATATTTAGTGAGAGTATTAAAATATGCAATTATTCTGAAACATAGTAAATGTTCAAACGATATTAGGTTAAATATATGCTTAAAGTATTACTAAATATAGCCCAGCTTTGTCAACTCTGGATATTTCTTTTAACTTCTGAGCCATTATTAATTATTATATTTAACTAAAGATTTCCATGTATCCCTAATCCTTTCATTTGTTAGTTAATTCAATAATCATTTATTGAGTACAAGAAATGCAGTATGATTTAGGGAAAAGGAGCCCACAATTTGGTGGTGAGTAATAGGGTAGAGTTAGGAAAAAATTCTTTCAGAAATTCGAGTTCATTATGTCACAATCACATTGGCCTCAAAAGACACAATAGATAACCTTATTCGTGAGTATGAAATAAGGTCAAAAGCTAAGTAAAAAAGAGAAAACCAATATAAGGAAACATAAGCATTTGTTTTCCTAACTTTCCTTGAAAATGTGCCACAAATTGTGGAAAAATCGTCAGTTTGTGATTATTCAAGTAGATAAAAGGACCCTTATTACTGAACTATAATTATCTGTGGATACGTGTTTGACAAACTTGGAGCAAACTATCAAAAAGAAAAGAGTTTCCTCTGAATTTGTTACCTGTTTCATTAATCAATGGAGTACATTACGACTGCAAAGATAACATCTCTTGAATGTGGAATTAAAGAATTTTATAGAATTTATTTCTATAAACAGGTCCCCTCATATGGTTGACATTTTCCAAAGGTTTAAATTTAAATATGGTATTTCATTCATTTAGGTGGATGTGGTTTTCTTGAGGTTTAAACTGTATTTCTCTACCATTCGGAATATGGAAAGTACAGGTATACAAATTGTGTTACACATTCAGGAAGAAAGAAATTCTAAAGAATTAAAGAACACAACACGTTTCTTTCAAACATACCTTTTTCCTGATATTCATATTTTCAAGGTTAGAAAATGAGACAATGTTGGGCAACTGATGGCCTGAGTTTTTTTCTCTCTAATTTTTTTATTTCCATTATGCAGTATTCACATAGCATGCTAGATGGGAGATGAGAATCTTTTCATTGTCTGTTTCATTGCCTAAAATTTTGGGATAGTTTTGAAAATGTTGAGAAAGTTCTGATGGCCAGTGGGGTAGCTGAGACTATGGACAAGAAGTCAGCAGTCTGTGTTTGTGATTAAGTTCTGACCCCTATTACTTACCGGTGATGGTACCTTAGGCACATATTGAACTGGTTCAGGCCTCAGTTTCCTCATTCGCTAAACCTACCTTATGGGGTTGGTGTGGGAATAATGTTTGAAGTGTGCTTGTGCAGTGTCTGGCTGAATTAGACTTAATAAACAATATTTACCACTAGAACTAGTACTACTATACAGAAAAAGATGTGGAAATCTTTCTGTCAGTTTTTAACCAAATGCTCAAAGTTGGTTTTCCCTGTAGGTATGACCATGCTAAAGTGAAAAAAAAGAAATAACTGTGATGGTAAAGAACACAAAAACACACAAAGTCAAGAAGATACCACATGCTATATTTCTACATCCTTTACTGTCTGATCTTAGTTAAGTCATTTAACTATAAGGAAGTTAATTTTCTTCATAAAATTGTTCATGATGAATTTAAATGCATAGAACAGTGGTTGGCATATAGTAAGCATTAGGCAATTGTTACTATTAATAGTGCTATATCTTTAAAGCATTGTATAGACATTACTATTTTTATGACTGTAGAAACTAAACCCATGGATTATCATACTAGTTGTAGGGAGTGGAGTCTTTTTATGTAGGAAAATTCATGCAGAACTTTACTATTTTTATCAGATTAAAATGGAACTGAAGCAGACAGTCTAAAGATACTTTTGGTGAAATTTTATTAGAGTTTTAAGGCCAGAGCTCTGAAACTTGAAGTTAAATGTGCTCAATTCCCAGCCCCAAAAACCTCCAAGTAGGAAGGTGAAAGGACTGAAATACCCACCTGAAGTGGTTAGTCAGCGCTTTTCCCCTTGTGAAGACAGGTTAGATAATATCTACAAAGAGTGCTTAGCAAAGCCCACTGAGCTGAGCTGAGGTTATGGCACATGGGTTTCAGCCTACAGGCTTAGGATAGAGCAGGCTAAGGGGTGAGGTTCGCTCCATCAGCGCCACCAAGCACACCTAGATCAGGTTCTTTGGCAAGGAGAAATGAAAAAGTTCGGCAACTGCAGAGTCTAGAGAAACACTTGGGTTACCCTTTGGGGCTGATAGGGCACTGAAAGTCTTCACGACAGCTGTGTATTGAGGTCTTGATATATGTCTGACATACACGTTCTCATTTCATTTCTTCTGTGTGGCAGGCAACACTGTGGGAAAGTAAGTATTCTGGAGGTGAGGAAGTAAAGGCCAACAAGTATTCTAAAGGTCACAAAACTAATGAGTGATGGCACTTGGATTAAAATCATGGAACATTCAGCTGCTACACCAATGTTGTTTCAACCATGAGACTTCAGAGCTCACATTGAAACTTTGAAGCTTCTTTATTGGTGAGCTTTTATCTTTCTAAGCTTAGAATGGTTGTTAGCTATATGATCAGTGTGGACGCAAATTTTCTAAAATATATTAGACTTTTTGTTTGTTGTCTGAGACAAACGTATGGGAAATTAAGAAAATACCTTGAGAATAATTTTACCTTTTTTTTCAAATATTCAAATATCTCAATTATTTCAATTGTGCTGAGTTGAACATCAGTTTTGGTCCTGTGCTATAATTTAATAAAATCCTTAGTACTTAACAAGACTAAAAGACTTTGCCTATTTACCGTATGGCGTAGGAGTCTATATGATTAAAAAAATTCTGATGCCACTTTTTAGTTTTCATCCCTATTTTGAATGTCATCTGACATTTTTCATCGATGACTTTTTTTTCCCTTCAGCAAGCTGCAAATTTCAGCCGCTGTAGATTTGGAAATGAAATTACTGATGTGCTTTTTTTTTTGCATTAGGATATTTTTTTGTCGTACATGATAGAAACCCAACTCCAACTAGCTTAAGCAAAGAAATGCATCATTTCACGTAATTTGGAAGTCTAGCGGAGAATATTGGGTCTCATTTCCCTTGTGATATTATCTGTGTCTTGTCTTTCTCAATCTGTTGGCTCTTGTTGGTTTTAGCCTGCATGCAGATTCACTTCATATATGAATAGCAGTGAATAATTTCAGGGAAGGCAATGAATGCCATTGCTTGGAGGTTTGAGAAGGAGGGGAAGGGTCTCTATCCCACAAAGGAAGGTAAAGCTCTCTTCAGGTCAGGAATCTGCCTCAGTCCCAGCTCTGTCTTCTGCTTCTCTGGAGTAACGTGACTGTAACATTCAGGATTTCTCAGCTGCTGTGTTCTAGGAAATCAGTGTTCTGTATTACCTGAGAGGGGCCAAAATGATTTGTAACCTTTCAGGAGAATTTTCTTCCCTGGAGGTGAGAGTGTTTTCTCAAAAGAAGAATTGATTTGTCACTTAAGTGAGGGGCTGGTGGAACAGAGTACCATGATTGACAACCCAACAAGAATTGCACGGGAGAAGGGAGGATTGGTTTCTTGAGGAAGGATGCTGATAAACCAAAATAATGCCTACCACCCTTGCTTATTTACTGCTCATTCAACAAACATTTTTTTTTCTTTTAAATGAAATGCTATGCTATTGGAGTAGTAAGGGGAGTAATATATAAAATAAAAATATGTACGTCCTGATAAATTATCCAGGAGGCTCTCAGTTGAGTAAAGTCAGTGGCTTTTACTCTGTGTCTTTGTAGTATTTATTTGTTGGCTTGTTTTACTGGTTCTTGGTTGTGGTCCATGTAAACCAGATGTGGGAACACTGAGTGCTCCCAGGCACTTTCCATATATAATTTTCATAATGAACTTTTCTGGTGGCTAAAAAGTTTCACTCATTTCAAAAAGGGGGAAACAGGGACTCAAAGAGATCGAATAGATGGCTGAAGTTCACAAATCTCTTCGTGGTGGGTTGGGATTTGAATGCCATTCTTTTGGATTCTGGGGCCAGGGGCACCCCCACCTGGCACCTCCTGTTGGCAATACGTGCCATGTTTTAACACACGATCGTGACAGTTATGTGTTATTTATATTTGGACACATGCTGTGCAAAAATATGGATCCCCTGTGGTTATCTGCGTTGTTTAGGTACAGTGTATGTCTGCGGTAATAACTATAAATAAGACATAACTTGCCGACTAGGCATGGTTCCCCTTTTAGGTAGGCACTTCTTGCTAAATTAACCACAGGATGAAATCAAGTGAACGCTTGATTAGTTTCTGGAATTTAAAACAAACAAAAATACCCAATGCTACAGAGGCTGCAAACTTTCAATAAATGGCTCACAGTACTCTAATTTAGTTGACTTGGTTAACAAACGGCAAAAGGGCTTATTGAAATTAAAGTAGTTATTAAAGAACCATCTGAGAGTTTCAGTTTACATACCAAGGGATTTTTAACTCAAAAGGATTCAAAACAAATGTGTATATTTACATTTAAAAACTAAAACAAGTTGGGAGGAGTGCCAGGTAAAATTGCATGCCAACTTACTCCTCTTCCTCTTTTACTCGATTACGAGCTGAATTGCCATATGAATTTTTGTGGGCAGAGAAAAGTGCCTTTTGTAATTCAGGAGTGATACTTTCTCAGTTTTCAATTTTGATTTTTCCAACTTGAATAAAAAGTTTTCTCTCCTTAAGAGCTGGCTGATGATTTTTTTAATGCAGGTATAAATTTGGGGAGAGGCTTTCCTCTTGGTCTATATATAGCATCTCCTCTGGCCATAAATGGGAGGGAAGGGTCAGGAGCTTGGAGTGAGAAATTAGTTTTGCTTTCCTCAGCCAGAGCTTGAGTAGCTTGGTGAGCTGGGTGGGGCAGGGCTTCATTCCTCTTTGCCATTTTCATTTTTCTCTTGGTAAGTTTCTTTCTTGTTCTTTCTTTTTCTAATTTGTGGTTTTGGGCAAAGAATAATAACTTGTAGAAAAGCTGGTCTCACTGGAATTTCCTAATTGGCCCTATTTCCAGGTTAAAAAAGATTTATCCATTATATACATAATTAACCACAGGGATGGGGTGGGGAACCCAAATAATTAGATCTAAGAGCTGTATTTCTCTGACTACATATTATGTTCAACTAACCTGTTATTTATTTTCTGTTGTCACTATCATTATTGTTCTAATATCCTAACAGCCCTTCAAAGTACTTTGTATCTTAACCCTGATTTTTGCTATGTTGTCCTTTAGATCCTGTGAATTAGTTGACTGAGCTCTTCAATTTTCATGAGAGTCTCAGAAACAGAGGTCTCAGGGAGAGTGCAGAGTCTAAATGGTGCAAAATACAATCGGATGCTTTCTTAAGAATAAAAGAAATAAGAATTATTTAATATAGACTATATTTTACAGTGGATGGTGAAATAACAATACTTCTTGTTCAGTATTTTCTAGTTTTTTTTTAACCTCAAGATGACATTTTCGTCAGAGTTGTTTTTTTCTTTGAACTTTTAGATATATTATGATCCTCCAGATTTTTCAGCTCAATCCCACTGATGGAGCAGTGCATTCTCCAGCCATGCTTTTGAAACTATGCCTGCCAGAAAAAAGATAGTGAAGTTGGATGCCTGCACTCAGGCAGCAGTGAAAGGGTGATAATGAAGGGAAGGAAAGTTGGAATAGTTGGAATAAGGAAACTAACTTTCTGTATTTCACTGTTTCATGTTCTTTTCCTATTGAGTGATAAGGGGCAAATGCAATAAACAAAATTTAGAAGTATATTTAATAAACTGAGTCTGGGTGGATGAGTGTGAAATTAACTTTGGGTGGATGAGTGTGAAATTAACTTTGAATTAGGGAACTTCGCTGACGTGTCTTGCTCTTTTATAAAAACAAGGGTAATCTACAGGTAAGATTTTTGTGGAATGAAATATTTTTATAAATGCCAATTTATAATTCTCTGAATTTAGGAAGAATTTTTTAATTATCTGAGTTGGGGAAAGTGCACCTGTTCAGGAAGCTGCATGTTCTCTGCTTTATCTAATTTAGTACTGCTTAAGCATTAGGGCAGAATGAATCTGGCTCCTTAGGAAGCTGGAGAACTTTGTAGATATAAAGAGTGTGAAGTAGTCAAAGGAACACCAAAATCATTTCTATCTCAGTTCTAAAATGTTATTTGGAGGAGTACTTAATCTAGCTGCCAGAGATCAGACATTAAACCATATTGGATTTATCACTGATGATGGCTTAAAAATTATTTTGTGCTTGGTTATAGCTATTTTTGGTGATACTAGGTATTTTGGTTTGGAAAAACCTTAAGGAAAGTACTTTCTAGTATGAATGAGCTCAGATAAACTCTGTATGAGCCCAGATAAACTCTGTATGAGCCAATGAAACCTTTTATTGTGCTGAAATACGTGCTAATTTGGAATGTTCATTTATGGAGACAGTTTTAGCTGTATAAATGACAACTTCTTTCATTAAATGGATGTACATACTTTTTTACTTGAAACATTTTCACAAATTAAAATCCCTCATAGTGACATGAAAGATCAGTGCCAAATATTCTTTGCAGGAAGGGATTAGTACTAAGCATATCGCAGACATACAGGCCGTGTTCTTGAGGAGAGTGTAATATTTCATTTTGGTGTCTTAATTCCTAAACGTGTCAGGAGCATTCCATGGTGGCTTGGGAAACCAAGGGAGCCTGGATCTGGGTTGTGGTGGAAAGAGGATTGGATTGGAATTTCAGCTCTGTCACTGGCCCAACCCGTAATCTTGGCGAGTTATTTTAACCGCCTGAATCTTAGTTTCCTCAAATAAAGTAGAGATTCTGGGGATGCAAGGATAGTCCAGTGGTAGAATTCCCGCCTGCCATGTAGGAGACCTAGGATTCTATTCCTGGTCCATGCACTTCCCCCCAAAACAAACAAGCAAAACAAACAAACAAACAAAATTGCAACAAATGGTGCTGCAATAACAGGATACTCACAAGAAAAAATTATGAAATGTGACCCTGCCATCAGCATACAAAAAAAAGTAGAAATTCTATAAGAATAGAACTGAATATATGTAAAACTGTGTGAATGAGGTCAATTTGCTGAAAGAAACAAAACCTGTATGTATAGCATACCATTGGTTCACATCACCTGCCTTTTCTCCAGTTTCAATATCTTAGGAAGGTTGGTGTTACAGATGAAGTGTTGCCTGTAATATTATTCACGTACAGTCATAGGTTCATATCTTGGTCAAGTTCGAAGGAATCTTAGATGTCACCTAGTTCAACCCTCCACCCCCATTACCCAGAGGAGCACACTGAGGCCTCAGGGCTGGATGGGCTGCTGTAAGTCACCAGATCACCTCTAGAATCCAAGCTCTGAAAGTCCTTTTTGTTTTGGGGACAGGATATCTTTCAATGTGTGTGTGTGTAAGACATGTTTCCAATTTTCTCCCCACTTACACACACACACTGAAAATTGGAAACATGTCAGAGATAGTTTTATTAAAAAGGAAAATGACTTTCTCTGAAAAAAAATGAAGGGAAATCTAGGTGCTGATTGGCTCCTATTATTTTCCTCTTCTTTATTGTATAATGAGTAGTGTAGTGAGTTTGGTCTAAGCTCTCTCTGTGGTCCCTTTCACATACAAATGCCCTGTGACTCCAAGGCTGCAGTTGCTGAGCTTTTGCTCAGCCTGAAGGCAATATGCTTCCAAAGGATTTCATCTCTCTTGGCTTCAAGGAAGTAGCCCTAAGCTGGGCCAGGGGCAGCTGGGAAGTTCTAAAAATTTGAGGTTCAATGAAGGGTAAAGAGATTGTAGGACAGCACAAAATAAATGAAGCTGGAGTGGGCTGGAAGATGCATTGAGGTCCTGTAGCTATATCCAGGTTGGGCAACAAGTTGATAAAAGCCAGATAGGGCAAGTAGAGTAAATGGAGTAAAGTGCTCAATTACCATCATCCTCCAAAGATATGTTGGGGTAGATATCACACACACACACAGAGGTGCTGGTCTTCAGTAGGTCTCTGAGTCAAGGTGAGGAACACAGGAAACTTGTACACTTGATTCCAGCTCCACTTCTCTAATCACTACAAAGTATATGTTCCTCGCACATGAAGTGTTTGAAGACTTCCAGGCCCACACTGCCATGTGTCAAGTTAAGTCAATGATATATTGAGTGCTGATTGTGCCCCTAGCATTGAATAGGACATTGCAAACCAGTTAAAGGCTATCTAGTCATTGGGCTGTAAGGAACTGAGCAATGCTGACCTTCACCAGGTATTTTACATTCAAAACGAGAGCACGATTCTAGCCAAGCACGGATTCTTCTCTTTGGGATTAGCTGCCAGCATTTAGAATTTCATGATCTCTTATTCTCTCTAAGCCATTTTTGGACCTTTCCCTTTGCCAAGAAAGACAAATGCATTTAAATGTTAACCCAACATAAACAAGAATGTTGTGATGGGCGACAACCACGTGGAGTAATAGGGTGTCTGAGGATTGTTCATGAGCTCTGCTGTTGGATAACGCCCCTCTATTGTGCAGGTATAATCTGAGAAGAATTCTTGGAGTGGAAACTGTGACTCAAAGCAGCGAACCAACATCAAATAGCCATTCAATGGCCAAGACATAGGGTGCTATTGGTCTGATTTAAATTCAGTGACGTTTTCCCAGTACCACACAGACTCCAATGGTAGTAAATAGAATGTACGATTATAGGAAGGAGGCATGTTTTTTTGCAGATCCACCTAATCAATAATTAGAAAACCCCACTGATAAGCAGTTAAGGATATTTAAAATATTAAAATGATAGATTTTTAAAAAATTTATTTATTAATTTAAAAATTAAGAAACAAAATAAAACATCAACATACATAATCAGTAATTCACAATATCATCACTTAGTTGCATATTCATCATTTCTTAGAACATTTGCATTAATTCAGAAAAAGAAATAAAAAGACAATAGAAAAAGAAATAAAACAAACACAGGAAAGAAAGAAATAAAGTAAAAAAAAGATTATATCTACCATACCCCTTACCCCTTGCTTTCATTGACCACTAGCATTTCAAACTAAATTTATTTTAGCATTTGTTCCCCCTATTATTTATTTTTATTCCATATGTTCTACTCTTTTGTTGACAAGGTAGATAAAAGGAGCATCAAACACAAGGTTTTCACAATCACACAGTCACATTGTGACAGCTGTATCATTATTCAATCATCCTCAAGAAACATGGCTACTGGAACACAGCTCTACATTTTCAGGCAGTTCCCTCCAGCCCCTCCATTACATCTTGAATAACAAGATGATATCTACTTGATACATAAGAATAACTTTCAGGATAACCCCTCGACTCTGTTTGGAATCTCTCAGCCATTGACACTTTATTTCCCCCTTCCCCGATAGATTTTTTTAAAGATACTTTTTCCTACCTAGTAATAAAATAATATTAATAAGCAAGTGATAATGACAGCTATCAATTCTTTTTATTGTTTATTACTCTTTGCCAAGTACAGTGCCAGGTATTATATATGTTCATATAGAATATCAGAGTTAGAGACATTAGGTATTAGCCTAATGAGTTTTTCATTTGAACCTGAGACTCTCAGATGACGAAAACTGTGTGCTTCACCTTTACTTTAAAATACCGCTTTTAGTATTGGTGTAAGGTGAAGGGGATTTTTTAAATTGTGTTTTATTAGAAGCAACACCCTATTATATATTTATAAGCAAATTTATGCTCTCACATTGTAAAATACATGCTGGACTCTCAATGATTATGGGTTGGTTAGTTGATTAGTAAATTAAGAGGTCCACTGATCAGTCATGGACAGGTAATGATAGCACAGCATAGAGAATGTAAGTATCAGCACTGAAATATATATATCTGAATATGATTAAAAGAAGAAGTGTTAGATTATAACATTAGATTATGTATGTGGTAACTGAATAAAAATTAAAAAAAAAATCCATGGACCTATACTACATAATGAATCCTAAATTAAACCATGGACTATAGCTAGTAGTACATTTATAAAAATATGCTATCATCTACTGTAACAAATGCTCCCCATCAATGCAAGTTGTTAATAATAGAGTGATAAATGGCAATCTTGTATTTTATGCAAGATTATTCTGTAAACCCATAATGTCTCTAATAGAGAAAAAAATTACAAAAAAAAGAGGAAATACTGAGATAATTTAGTATGCAATGGTCTCAAAGGCCCATAAATAGAAGTCTGATGACATCTGCTTATTGCTAACCCCTTCTCTATGCTTTTGGGGAAGTCATTTCTCTTCTATGGTCCTTGTATTTTACTTTTGTTTTTTCCCCTGTAGAACAGAGGTTTGGATAATCCCTAAAGATGTCTCCAGCTCTATATTTTTGTGATTCTAGGAAGTCACAGAGTCTAAAGGAAATTGATCATAAAGAGTATACTTGGAAAAATTATGCCTTTTGGTACCCAAAGGATGTGAACAAAGATGATGAATGGAAATAAAGGATATTTAATCTCAGAACAGGACCATGCCATTTCCAAGTCTACGGTGGGGGTGGGGGCCTCGATTCCCATTGTTGTCTATGTGAATGACACCCCCTGGGACTGAGTAATGGCCCTTGCCTAAAAGCTCCTTCTTTAAATGAGGGCAGATTTTCCAATTTAAATGTAAATGACAAAGCCCTCACATTTGAAAGAGATCTTTTGCATCTTTATTTGGGAAATTGTTGAGATTTAGAAATACTGTCACTGTATAACTCTTTAGAGAAAATTAAATAACCCAGTAAATTTGCATTTTTTTTATTTTGGCTGAGTGTGTGCAACAAATGACTATGTGTAATTGGCGAGACCTCAAATTCTCAAGATGAGGATGGATCTCAACTATTTCTTGTCTTGGGAGAATGTAACCAAAAAAGTGCTAATTTCTTCACATCTCTGAAGCACTCATGCTGAACTCATTCCCCTACCAAGCTCTTCTACAAGTAACCTGTGAGATATGATTCTAGAATGATTGATCTGGAAGGCATTTTAGAGAACAATCCATTTCTTCAAGTCCCCCCTTTTTGAACAGAAAAGGACTCGTAGCTCCTTAGGCAGACATTGAAATGAGGTTGCAGTATTTGCTGAGCAATTTCTTATTATGCTCCTTCAAGTATCCTAAGATCCTGTATTTCCTGCCTCCCGCTTGTGTTCTTGGATTGCCTTCTTTCCACCCCCCATCTCTGTGTGTCAGTCATGCCCACCCATTACTGATGTTCTCAAATGTCCCCTAATTCATGGAAACTTCTCTGGCTGCCCTCTCCTACTGTTACATGTGCTCTCCGCACTTTCCAAAGCATTCTCTCTCTCTCTCTCTCCTCTTTAGCTCTTATCATATCTTTTTACCTATTATTATCATAAGTATTTGCTTACTTCTCTAATCTGTGTTGAATTATTTTTATCCATCACACTCACATTGCTTTTCACATTGCCTTGAATGAACTTGGTATATTCTGTTAAGGAGTTCACAATTAAGTGAAACATATAACCTAATCTTCTAATTTTATGGAAGTATAAAATGAAATCAGATCTCAAGGGAGCTAATAGGTTTCTTGACTCCTGGTCCAAGATTACTTCCACTTTTATAAAATTTCATTTTTTTTCCCTGAATGGGGTTTTATCAATTAGAGTTCATTTTTCCCTTTGGAACCATGCAATGCATTAATGCGAAATTCGTAGATGTTTGTATTTGAAAAGGAACTCATTAGTATCTGTGTTACTCTTCATTCATAGGAGTACTCAAAGATGTCACTTGTAGCCGTCCCCTTCTATCAAAAGAGACACAAACACTATGACCAGTCATATCGTAATATTCAAACAAGGTACCTTCTGGATGAATATGCAGCAAAAAAGTAAGTTGAAATCCACTGAATAGATTCCCAGAGCTTTGATGATGGGTGCTCAAAATTTAAAGGCAAAAAAGCTTTATCTAGTTCCCTGAAACTTGGAGAACAGCTGGTTTGGGGAGGAGTCTGGGAATAGAGATGGCAATGTTCACTGACAAACATCTCCCAAGCCAAAGGAAGCAAGTGGACAAGACCCCGGCTGTCACCAACACTCCATGTACAGATTATCCTAGTAGATGGTGATGTGTGATGTACTGGTTCTGAATCCCTGGCTTAGATAATGAATGCAGGGACTTCTTAGTAAGTGCTCATTGATTTTACTTTTCCTAATACATCTTCCAGAATTATAATCTAAAGTCACCACAAATAAAGGCAATGAGAAGGAGACCCATGGAAAATGAATCTAGGTAGGAGAAAGGTTAATGGGTTGCAAAGTAAAACTTGAATGGAAGCCAATATTAATAAAAATTTGGCTACATTAATAATAAGTGCAGCAAGGGGGATTTATGCACTGCATAATAGGTTGGTGTCAAGTCTACATTTTTCTCTGCAACTTTCTAAAGTACAGTCTTCCCACAGACCTGCAACACATGCTGTACTCAACACTGTTTGTATCGTAGCCTATCTGGCAATTTTAATTGGCTGATTAGAAGGCTGTGCTGGAGAATGATAGAGATTGCTGGGCTTCCTCCAACCACTTAACTGCCTGCACATATGTTATAAACACTCTATCTTTAGAAACACTTTATGGTACTTGTATTTGGTTTCCATTCCTTTTTAACAAACAAACATTCCCAGTCTCTCCCAACAACTTTTGGGAGTTTCACATCCTTAAAGAGATATATAAATAATCATGGCATTAGGCCAAAAAGTCTGTGGAAGGCCCAAATTGACACTGAAGAAAAATGGTAAGAGTGATAGAGAAGCTCAGTCCATGAAAACTTCCCATAAAAGGATAGAGCATGGAGAGGTGGAGGGTAGATGTGGATGCCCAGGGAGGTAGCTTTGTATTTCTATGTGTGTTGTGTTTGGCTGTATGTGCCCATATGTGTTTCAGGGTTGAGGTAAGAATTGGGTATGCAAAGAAAGTGCTGCTGTTTGTTATGATAAATTTAAAGCATTTCCAGTATGCTATTATTTTTTTTCAATTTCCATAAAGGCGTGCTTCAACCCAATCATCCACCCAGAAGTCTTTTACTCAGAAATTATCTTCCCAAAAAACCTCCAGCTCGGCATCTATTGGAGGAACGGTTTGCAGGCTTTGTGCAAAAAGAATAAGAACTTCGTCAGCTGAAGAAGAAGAAGATGAAGATAAACATAGGTAACCACTATGCTGGCTCTTTCAGACTTTGCCCACCAAGTCACATTGTGCTAACACTATGATGACATTGTAAAAACACTTCTTGGTCTTGAAACCTAGGAAGGGTCTTCCATAGGGCAGAGAAAGAAGAATGAAGGGGGGACTTTGCTGAAAGGGAAGGTCAGAGAACATTGAGATAAAACTTGTTTGCAACAACAATAATAATTCTACAATTTTCTGAATACTTGCTTGTTCCTTTCCATTATTATATCAATTAATCCTAATAAGAACATTGCTTGGAATGAACTTTTTCCCCCATAATTTTGCAGAAAAGGGCTACTGAGGTTCAGAGAAGTCACATACATTGTCAGAGCTAGGCTTTGTTCTCAGGACTTAATGACTCTCCTGTACAGAAACTACCCTTTCACGTTGAGCGGCATTATCAAATCTGAAAAATAGTAAATATCTAAAAGTTTGAATTTCTACTTATAACCTCTTCAGCTTAAGAACAATGACGAAGGGTTGTAGACCCAAGCAAGGTCATCTTCTGAAGAGGGAGCCAGGGTTTTAAACAGTTGTCCATGTGGAAACTAAAGAGTTGTGAAGGGGTTCTATAAATTGCCATACTTTGCATTTCAGTGGAGCCAGCTCATGAGGGGAAAATGTCATATGAATGAGATGGATTAATAAAATGAAGTCTTAAAATTATTTCCATATCACAAAGAAACAGCTGGTGTTATTTACTTTGATCTGTTTAGAACAAAATAAAAATTAAGTATCTTATTAATCTTTCATTTTACGATACCTCCTGTATTTTTTTTCCTTTGTCTCTCCCTACTATTATAGACATTTTTCTCTGTATCTCTAGAAATCCTGAAGGAAAAATAAAACTGGTAAACATATTTAATTTTTGAAAGTTGCATTATGATCACGTAATTTGTTGAATGAAAACAACTCATAGCTGAAAAGATGAACCTGTATTGAAAAAGTTCAAATTACTTTTTGGATTCCTTATGGGAATTTTACCCTGTGAATAATTGTTATTATAAAGTGAAGACTTTTTCAGTAGAAGAATCACTTCAAAATATGGACATTAAAAATCTGGATTTTATAAATTGATTATTTCAAAAAGGGTTATATTTAAGTTTTTGAAATTGGGAACAAGAAGATGAGAGCTGTATCATTTTATTTATTCATTTTTAAATAATATATTGGTATGACCTTGAACATGAACTTCCTATGCTTTAATTTCCCCACTAGTAAAATGAGGTATAGGGGGTTTCTATTAACTTGAATGATTAAGGAATGGTTTACTGTGATTAATAAATTTTCAGCAAAAAGAACTTTTGTGACATCTCAGGTTGTTGGAAGTTGTCTTAAAATACAGTTAATCTACTTTCTTGCAATAGTAAATCTAACTCAAAGGATGTATTTTAATTATTGATGCTTGATTATAATATTACTGTACTTTTCAAGCTCCTTTGAAATGCCAGTACCTCTTGCTAAAGGCAGTAGACATAGCTGTGGAAGGCTGGAGAGAGTATTAACTTTATACCAGGCCCACCACTCATGACATGGGACGAGATAATTTTTAGTAGTCTCACACTGCCTTAGTCTCATAATTCATGTGTATCTCTTCCAGGAGAAAGAGATTTTGGAAATTAGTTCTTTCCTCTTAAAAGTAAATCTGGGGGTGGAGGGTGGTGGAGGTGGGTCAGTGGTAGAATTCTCTCCTGCCATGCGGGAGACCCAGGTTCGATTCCCAGCCCATGCACTTCCTGAACAAACAAACAAAAAAGCAAACAAATGAAAAACCAAACAAAAAATTCAACAAATGGTGCTGCAATAAGGGGATATTCACGTAAAAAAAGAAGGAAATGTGACCCCGCCACACAGCATACAAAAGCAAAAAAAAAAATAGTAAATCTAAGCAATTAGGGGTTTTGGTTAGTTGGGTCAGAGTTAATTGAGATTTTACTGCAATGCCTGCTCTGTTTCTCCCATGCAGGAGGGCTGTGAGGATGAATGGAAGGGCACCGCTGTGTAGAGTGATTCCAGCAGTTAAATTAATTCTAGCTCTCATTATTACAATTCACTACCTAGCTAGCCTTAAGCTTTATTGAAAGCACTTACTGTATTTATATCTTACCTCCCATGGCAGGTATTAGTTTAATGTACTGGACAAATTGCTCCTTTGCGAAAGATGAAGTTGTGAGTTCTGTAGTTTGAGTTACAGCTTATGTCTTCATGTAAAATAAATACTGAAGAGGCATTGATGTGTTCTGAAGGATGTCACCTGTCCTTCTGGAAGACACAGGGGATTAGAAATGTCCACCTGATACCTTTACTTCTGTCCTAGTGAAAAATATGCCTCCCTTAACCAGGCAGGCTGTCTCTATGGGCTTGTTATTAAGAGTCAGTGCATGATGAATGACGTAATTCTGTACAAAAGAGCCAGCATTGTGATTGTGTGATCACACACATGCAGAAATATTTTCTCAATGTACTGAATGACAGTATTTGAGGTTGGGAGGGGAAGAAGAGAAATAACAGACTGTATATTCTATATTATAAAACGTTAGGGAATGGTGGTGCTATTGACTTAAAAATAAGCCCGAGAATAAACCCGAGCCTCTGGTAAGTAAAATATAAATAGCATGTAGTCATTTTAAACAACTTCAAGATAGGACTTCTGATCCTTTAAGCGTATCATGATCATTTCTAGCACGAATAGAGATTTGTCTTTTCTATCACTCTATTCCGATGGGATTTACTATCAATAAGAAGGCTTCTTTTCTACAAGGCTTCTTAGGCGATGTGTTCCTTCATTTATTCAACAAATATTTATAGAACCTCTCCTATGCTATTGGCATTGTTCAAGGGGCTATGGATGAAAGGACCAAACATATATTATTCTGCCCTCTTAGGATTTTGAGCCTAGAGCCAAAGATGGATGCAAGCCTACATACACATCCATGTGATTAAAATGGTGATAAATGCTATCTAGGAAGAGAATACGTTGTTATGAAAGAGAGTTGGTAGAGTTATAATTTAGGTGTGGCACTAATGGGCGTTCTCTCTGAGGAGGGAACCTGTATGTTGAAAGCTAAAAGGTAAACAAGAGTTAGCTGGGTCGAGTTGGGAAAAATCCAGAATAGGCAGAGGATGTGTAGAAAGACCTGTGTGGTGTGAAGAGATTGTCTCCTTCAAACAGCTGAATGAAAGCCAAGGGTCTGGGTCATGTGAGTAAAAGTGAGAGTGGGAAAGAGGAGTTTGCAGGCTAATTAGGAGTAAAGAGGAAGGGTGAATACATATTCAGTTCAGGTTTTAATTTTTATAGTTTCTCAACCATATTTCTGTATTAAGAAGCTGCACAATTTTCTGAATTTTTCAATTAGATCGCAAGCCTCCCAAATGCCCGTTAGGTTCTAGTTTACTCTATTTAGAGAAATACTAAAGACTAATCTGGGCTGTATAGCATTGTGCAATGCCCATTGGCCATGGAACCCTGGAACCTGAATCCTAGGACAGGCTTTTCACCAACCTGTATGCTCTTGGACAATTTTTTTCTGCATTTCTGTGCATTTGTAATTCACATGATGTCCTCCCAACTCTGATATTCTAACTTTATAATATAATGCCAGCCTTGTCCAGCAAGTCATCAGCTTCTTCATTATGCAAACTTCATGCCTCAAATGGTTTTTTTTTGTTCAATATTGTTACACTCATGCCTGTATTCCTTCTCAGGTAGTATTATACACTTTTCTTTTTCTTTTTTTTTACACTTAAGAATTGTGACTTGACAGGGTTTTAGCTGGAGGTTATACACTTTTCTGATCCTCGCTACTCATCAGCGTTTACCTCTCCTCTGTTCTGGTTTAGACTAATGATAGGCATTGACCATGCATGGATACTGTGTAAAGGAATCTGGGGAATATAAAAACTAGAAGTAGCCAATCCTTTCTCTTAAGGTGCTTATATTCTGCTAGGTGGTAGGGACAAACATGTAGACAAATTATTATCATAAAGGTCACAGAAAAATAAAAAAGAGCTCCGAGGTTCAAAGGAAAGAGGAAGGGATTAGGAATGGCTTCATGGGACAGGCTGATTTTGAAATAGGCCTTGAAGGATGGATATAATTTTTATAGGAGGGGATTAACAGGAGGTTGTTTCCTGAGGCGTAGGGCAGAATCAGCAGAGGATCAGCAAACATCTTAATATTGATTGGACCTAGGAGATGCAATAGTAAAAAGGAGAATATAAGACTGGATAAAAATGGCGTAACCTTTTAAAAGAGGGCTCTGTTTGAGAATGGCCAGTGATCCCACTGCAGTATTGGGTAGGTGTGTTTTGTGGGGCTCACAAAGATGGTGTATACAGTATAAGGGATGTGCCCATTGTTTGTCTTTATGAGTTGAAGAAACTGAATCTTTTTATTCTTTTAATTTTTCTAGAGCACAGACTTATTTTTCATTACACCTGTTACCTCTACAGGCTGTAGTTCAGTCTTAAATTCAATCAGAAGATACACCCTGTATTGGAAAACAAATGGTGTTTATATGATGCCCAGCAGAAGGAAACTTACTCTTGGTTGTGTTCAGCGTTTTCTTAAATTGTCATATCACATTAGAACTGATTTTAAAGGAAGCTCCAGCCCAGTGGTACCTAACCATTTGGAGTCTCAGACCCCTGAAACCAACAGATTCCTTTATTGTATTAGTGAGGAGACTGTGCCCAGAAAAAGTTACATTATTTGTTCACAGTTGCACTATCTTTATCGAACGCCTATATTCATGAGTTGCCATGTATATAAAGATGAGTGAACAAGTCCTTGTTTTTAAGGAGCCTGAGGCTAATTTCCTGACTCTGAGTTCAGTGCTTATGCTTTGTTTCTTGTCAAATATGATGTACCACATATAAAATTCACTCCGGCCCTTAATACGGCCAGTAACAAATGCCAATTCTTCCCATGGGATTTATTCCCACTTGGACTCTTCAGAGCAATTTTCTAAAACATAGCATGTGGGTTCTCCAGACTGTTTCAGTTGTGCGCTCTTATTGGTAAAAATAAATCAGAGCACACAGATCCTATATTTTATCCATAAACTGAATACCTATCCCTTGCAATTTCTTTTAAATGTATGGCTTTAAAACAATCACCAAAATGTACTTTTAAGAAAGAGATAAAAATAAATAGAAATAGAACTTCTAATCTTTTCTCCTTGCACCCCACTTAAGAGAATCCTGGGGGAGAGAATGGTATCTTGTCTTTCATATCCTTAATGAAGGCATAATCTTTACAGTGTGTCGTGAGAATAATGGAGCTTCTTGGGTCCTGCAGATACCGGTCCCTGGTGGCTGCTTACGGAGAAACCAAACGGCAGCGTTTTCTCCGAGAACTGGATCAATTAGAAGAAAATGTTCACCAGGCGCGTTCATTTGCTCAGGAGAAGCTGGACAAATATTCCATTCAGCAGATGGTAGGAGAACCTTTGGATCTCTTTGTTAGATGTGTTGATTTAAATTGCAATGTGTCAGCATTATGCTTACATGGCATAGGAAAGAGTATCAGTTATTTATGGAACATAACTCTTACTAAAATGCATCGACCTGTTCTGGTTCCTTGGTAACAGGTGGAGAGTAAGATGGCCTGGGAAAGATGCACCCATGAGGAACGGATGAGTAGAGCCCCTGAGATTTTGGTGCGACTGAGGTCCCACACGGTTTGGGAAAGTATGCCTGTGAAGCTCTTCTTTACTGTCCAAGGATTTCCTACTCCTGTGGTTCAGTGGTCAGTATTTTTCTCTTCTTAGGGGTTGAAAATGCCACACTTTGTTTTCTTTTAAGGATGTGGCAGCAGCTGGCTTAAATGTACAGATGAAGAAGGTCAAACTGAGAAAACACATGCCAAGGAGAACCTATTCTATGGACTGCTGTGCTTAAAAAGCTGATTAAGAAATTCAGTTATAAAAACCCATGAAAGGGTGCACGGGTATTTCAGTGGTTAGAATGCCCACCTTCCATAAGGGAGACCCGGGTTCGATTCCCAGCCCATGTACATTGTCCTGCCCTACCTCCCCCCCCCCCCGCCCCCGGCCAAAAAGAAAAATTCAACAAATGGTGCTGCAATAGTGGGATAGTCACGTGGAAAAAGAATGAAATGTGACCCCCCACCATATAGCATATACCCCCCCACATGAAATATCAATTTAACATACTATACAGGTAATTTTATTTTAGTGGAATTCACTCCATTAATTTTCTAGAGTGTTTCTTATTTAAAAATGGGTTCATTGAAATCACATGCATTGACCTGGGCTGCACTCATGGAGTTTTCCTTTGCATTGTTGTTGATTTTTTGTACCTAAGCCCAAAGGTTCTAAAATCTTAATTTTGTGAAAACTCTTAAATGGAAAACTTGAATTCAGAAGCTTTGGGACAAAGTGCTATAGTTAATTGAAGTTGGTGATACTTGAAGAATTAAATCTTCAGGTCCCATAGCCTCTTTTTATTTCAACATCTGAAAAAGTATTTAAAATTTAAAAAAGTTGATATCTATTTGTTTTTCCATGCACTGGAACTGAAGAAAAAACCCCCAAAGTTTGTAGCTTGCTACAAAATCCATAAATCCATTAAATGTAATTTGGTTTGGCCCCCTCAGCAGCAGCTTAGAAAAATAAAGTCTCAATTCTATGACTGTTTATAAGGCAGGTCTAGGAGACTGGAATTCTTCCATTCTTGACCCCAAGGTTCTAATGGGGGCAGATGTGGTCCCACTACCCTGGGGTAGAGCTATGAAGCTCATTTCCTTTAGTCATGATTTAGTGTGGTAAGTTCCTGTAGAACTCTCTCAATGTATCACAGTTTCACTATGGTCTAAATAGGCAAGTCTGGGATCTAACTAACCTTGGGTGCATTGTTCATATGGACAAATTGTTCTGACTTCCTTTGGAGCACGATCTGTTATGGGTTGTGGATGGCACAGGTTATGGGCTGCTTGAATCTTGCAAGTGCTACTGTCTTAAAAAAAGAGCATAGTGGCTCCATTTCTGTCCTACAGTGTTCCCCTTCTCCCACCTACCTACGGCATTAATAAGTGGAATACGTAGAAGCGTAGCAATCACATGTTAGAGGGGGCATGAAAGAAGGCTGGGGCAAAATGGAAAAAAAAATCTGCCTTTAAACTGAAATAAATGTTTCCCCTGTTTAGGTATAAAGATGGTAGTTTGATTTGCCAAGCAGGTGAGCCAGGGAAGTACAGAATCGAGAGCAACTACGGAGTACACATGCTGGAGATAGACAGGTAAGGCCCGTAAGTGCAGGAGCGTGTACTCTGAGATACCTGACTGAATAATGAACATTTCAAACACATAAGAAGATATTAAATCTTAAAGATAGCAGCCAAACCACACCATATCTGTTTGCGTTACATGTGATTTTAAATACTACCGGAGAGTTAATTTAATTAGTGTTACAAGCTACACTCTCTATCGTTGGTGTTAGTCCAAAGGAATACACAATCAGTGGCTTGGTCAAGGCTCTTATTCCAGGAACAAAGAGAATAAATAGAGATATTGAGGTACAGAGGCTACAGTGAAGTATAAGAACATTTCATTTACACTTTTTAGCGTAAATAGCATTGGGGATTTATCTTGCTACCAAGTTTGAGTAACAATGCCTAAGCTCAGACTCCGGAAAAAAATGTAGAAAATACAGATAAGTAAAAGAAAATAAAAACCATCCATATTTCCAATATCCTGTGTCAGTATTTTAGTGTATACCTAGCCTTTCTTTCTTCTACACACAACACACACACACACACATACTCACACACACTTTGGTTTTCACAAAAGTGAGATCAAGCTTCTCTCTTTGTTTCTCTGCATATAATTTTACTAAACAGAAATTTATAAAATTATGCAATCCACGTTTTTCACTTAATAGTACATGACACTTTCAAAATGATTAATCACAGATTTTTAAAATAAAGCTCATTACTTAATGTGCTGTAATAAAAAATCAAATCACTTATCTAGAAACCAGAAGACCTGGGTTTGGATTTGCAATCTACTATTTATAATGCGATTGTGGATAAGTCATGAACTCTTCTTGTGTTATAATGTTCTCATATGAAAATAATTATGAATAGACAGATAATAAACATTTGTATTCGCTCTGTTTGCCTAATAGCATTATTGTGAGGATCAAATAAAAGTGTGTGTGAAAACTCTAAAAATAGATTACTATATAAATATATGACAGTTGTATACTTGTGTACGTGTGTGTGTAATAAATTACATTAAATGCTTTCTAGGATAAGCCAGAGAAAAAAATAAAATATTTAAAAAGTAAGTACCACATTTAACTATATGATTTTTAAAATTTAAAGTAGTGATTGCATCATAGTTAGGCTCAGTTTATTCCCAAAGGTGATTATAAGAGTCAAATGTGACAGTATAGCACAGGTGTTTATCATTCCTTCATCTCTGCATGGATGGTGTCCACAGAGTTTTGCTGAATACCTTTGCCTTGTAGGTCAGGGTGGATGGGACATCAGCTCTACTTTGTTCCTTCTCCTTGTGTGTAAGCCCCATGCTCCTCCTTGGAAGTTAGACACAACCTTCTCATGAGCCTCAGTGAGGTGTGGAAGGTTTTCTATCTGTAGAGTCATTATAACAAGGAAATAAAAGGTTATAGTTAAAATCAACCTTTGTGATACTTTGTTTCTTTTAGGTAAATTTGAGGCTCTCTAGAATAACTCAAGGCTCTATTGACCTCTTCTCACTTAGTTTCATTTATTCTGAACTATTTATTGAGAGCTAAGTATCAGGCACTGTTCTAGAAGTTTGGGATACACCATCAGTGACCAAAGATTCCTGTCTTTGTAGTCTTACATTCTAGCATAAGGAGGTGAACCATAGTCATAATAAATAAGTGATTTAGACAGTAAGTTAGAAGGTGATGAGTGCTGGGTAATGGGATGGGGTGTATATGGGGTGGCAGTAGGGCAAGTAATAGTTTTACGTAGGGTAGTGAGCGTAGACACTTTGAGAAGATGTCATTCATGTGTGTAAGGCTTGAAGGAGATGATGAGAAAGGAGTTAGAGAGTTTGTGGCAGGGGGTGTGTTTGAAGGGGTAGCATTCTAGACAGAGGGAAGAGCAAGCAAAGGCTGTAAGCAAGCCCATGCCTAGCGTATGTGAGAAACAGCAAGGGAGCCAGTTTGGAGGAATTGGGCTGGTGGCAATGGTAGGAGAGGAGAGCAGAGAGGTAGCCCGGGGCAGGGCAGATCACATAGGACCCTATAGGTCATTGCAAGAAGGTAGGATTTTACTCAGAGTGAAAAGGGGAGACTTTAGAGGGCTTTCAGGAGAGAAGTGCATGATTTGACTCACAATTTAAAAGGATCCTTTGACTGTGAATAGAGTATAGGGGCAGAAGCAGGCTGCCTGTTGGAAGCCAAAATTCAAGAAAGATGGTCGTGGTTGGGCCAGGATGGTGGCAGTGGAGGTGGTGGATTCTGGACAGATTTTGAAGGTAGAGTCAATAGGCTGGGTTGGATGTGTGGTGTTAGTGAGAAAGAGAAGTTCAAAGTAATTCCAGAGTTTTGAGCCTACATAACAGCGAGGCTGAGGAGGGCTGCAGTGGAGCAGTTGGATCCAGGGAATGGACCCAGGTAGAAGTTTGGGAGCTCTCCTTGTTTGTGGAAAGTCAATTGTAGTACTGATATCCCCTTTCAGAGGGTACTTTGTTCTCCTTCAATTTCCAAAATTCATGGACATTTTAAGAGATAATAAGCCGTAATATTTAGAAGGAGAATATTTGCCATCATTTTGGAGAGGACATTGATCTTTAGAGATGGATGAGGTGTGTTGCCACTCTTTAGAGTTAAATAGGTCAGCTTGCATGAACAATTAGCTTATTTCCAAGCTTTATTTTAATAACTGTTTTTAAAAGAAGAGCCCTTTCCCTTTTATCATGCATGAAAAAGAAAATCACACTCATGCTAGCATTGGCAACTTTTAACTTTATATTGGGAATAATGTAGGCTTTGAACTAAGTGAACTAATAAATCAAGCAGATGATTAATAGGCCTCAGAATATCACGTATAAATGATTCACAATTGGAGTCTCTTTTGACATACTGGATTTGTGTAAATATGCAAATAATAGAAAACCTTCCCAAGACCAACTTCTGTCAGAATTCTTAACAATATTGGGAGGTTTTTCACAGATGACATATTAATATTCGCCAGAAAAAGAGCAATGGGGGAAAGCCCACAAACGGTGGCTCATCTCAGCTGTTCATACCAAAGTGCTGAGCTACACATCATCTGATCTGTGGCCATTTAAAGTGTGTGGAATGTGTTGGCTTCCCTCCTCTTGACTGGCATTGAAATGAGCTTTTCCTTCTGTTACAAGAGTGACATTTATTCCTATGAATATTCTTTGGCTATAATAGCTGAATACTTAAAGTGCCGCAAAGGAAGCTTACCCTTTGGTACTTGTTGAATTTAAAATTGTACTTGACACTATTTTGTATGCTCATAAGACTTTCTCTTGGGACTCATAATGTGAGTTCTGTTCTTCAAAGAATTTTTATATTATTCTCACTTTTTATAAAGGTGTTTATAACAGTCTTTTTTTTTTTTCTCATTAGTAACAGCATCACTCACCATTCCCCACTGCCCTGCAGAATGATTTTAGGACTAAAATGTCCTCATATCTTATTTTCAGAAGTTGATATTCAAATTCTGATTTGAGTTAGATTTTAAATCCAATGTCAAAACTCCTTGTAATTGGAAAACACTGAGCCTGGCCTACACATAATACATTAATTTGCCAGTTAACCTTTTTTCTTCATCTGTCTATCTGTAAAATAGATAAACTATCACAAGTTTCTCTCATGGAGTTATTTTGGGAGCACTTCAATTTGAGATTTTGGGACGCAAATGTGCCCCATGGAAATTTATATAAAAAAGGAGACTATAGAAAACTATCTCTGTCTAATCTGGGAACCTGGCCAAACAGAAAAATAAAACCCTTTGCTCTTAATCAGTTGCTTGCAAATTCTCACAGCATGAAGTGAAGGCTAGAATTAGACTCCGTGGGTTAGCTAAATGCATTTTCTTAGTAACGCATTGGGAAGGAGGAGGGCGTATGTGGAAGGAGAGAAAGAATGGAGTCCTCTTAGAGTACAGTATCACGTGTGGGACACATCTCTCAATCTCAAAATTACTAAAAGACAAGACTTTCAGTTAGTCTAAGAATCTTCAGTGGCTGCCTAGTCCTTCCTCTCCATCTACCTAGTATCTATTATGGTGTCTTTGCCCCAAGTACCTAGGCTTCTCCGATGGATCTCAAGTAAGAGTGGTCTACAGCTCTACCACTGAAACAGTACTGTATAAATATTTTTTGGCTCTCACCCTCAATCTGTGTATGCATGCTTATTTATAACCCCTATATATGTACCTCTCTTCCAGTATATTTCATATAGTTTAAAACATTTACAAAAGAGAATTATAAAAAGAATGAGATAAAAATAAACATAAATAGAAATTCTAACTTTTTTTCTTTATATCAATGGGTGATCTTGTACTCTCCCCTTGGCTGGGTGCATTGGAGTCCATTGCGGTAGATCAGTGGGTGTGAAATGTTAGGGACTGTGAATTTCTTTAGAATCAATTGAAAGCTGTGGACACTCTCTTCTGAGTAAATGAAGATAACTACATCCACGCAAAAGCTTGCATTTCATTACAGCAGGTTCAACACTCTCTAAATCTTGCAAAGGTCCAAAGGATCTGCCACTTGCCTCCAATGTACAGGGTTCTTTTCTTCCTGATCCCATTCCTTACTGCTAAGTCTTATGTGCTAACTAGTTTCTTGAAAAAATAATCACTGCTAATGTGTTAGGCAGCTTTCTCCCTGGGATCTTAGTGCCTTCAGTCAATTGAAAAATAAGCTGGGAGAAGCTGTTCTATACTTGGGCCTTGGAATATAGTACTCAGCTCGTTACTTTTTGCCTCTTATCCCAGGCACAAACAGCTCATTTTCATCCATTCTTTTCAAGCTTTATTCCCTTTTTGAGTTCCTTCCAACTATTCCCAGCTAAGGAATAGTGAGAGAGCAATTAGTTGCAGGTTTCAAAATACTTCAAAATCTGTGCTGTTTTGTTTGACTGTTTGGGCAACGAGAAGTCCTTTCTGCAGAAGAGAGGTGAGGGAAGCATTTCTGAACTTTAGGTCCAGGATTTTGGCTAATGGATTTTATCTAAAACATGTAAGATTAATATATTACTTTAAAATTACAAAGTGCTTTCAAATATATTATTTTATTTGATCGTCAATGAACTCTACCAAAGTATAAGTACTTGGTGACATATTTTAGAAGTTTAAAAAATATATATTAATTATATACTATCTGTTATTATAAAATCAATAAATGAGAATCACCATCCTGTTCTAACGAATGCATAGATTTTGAAATGAGAACTCATGGATGATTGTCACAGTCTTCTAAAAGTCTCAGCACAGTGTTGAAAAAAAATCCTGATTCACAAATATAAATAGTGGCAAATGGAAACATTGTTACCTTGATATCTCAGAATCTATTCAACTCAACAGCCATGGTAGGACACGCTTTGCCTTTAGAGGCGTGTAAGGACAGATTAATTAGAGGCGTGTAAGGACAGATTAAGCGGCAGCACGCAACTCATGTTGCAGGGCGTCAAGGTTACTAGTACATGACATGTTTGCATGCATATTTTTACTCCAATTTTAAAAACTATTAAAATACATATGGAAGAAGAAATTTGTAGCACATTTTGGAAATTTGCTTTGAAAAGTATAGGTCACAGTTTGAAAATCACCAATGCTAAGTAATTTCTAGGAGGGTTCTTTGAAGTATTTAAGAAAAGATTTAAGGGATACTGCTTGGACATATATTAAATAAAATCTATAGACACTTTCCTCTTATGACTTAATGTGGGTTTAGGTATTAATTGTTCTCTTACTCAGGCATTAGCAGCAACCCCAGCCAGGGGCTATGGGGACAATCTTTGTCCTGGTCCAGCTGGATCACTGCCTGCGAGTCCCATATTCCATCTATCCTACTTGCTGTGCTCTGGGCTGAGATGTTTGTTTTTGGCTTGTAGCTCTTTACTTCTAAGCCTTAGTTTATGTCTCGTGTGTTTAATGTACAGACACCAGGTCAGGCTTTAGTTTTTACAGAATGCTTTGCTCCTTTCCAATATAGTGGAGTTTCTAATCCTTCCAGCTGGGGCTCCAGGACGTTATAGCTGTCATGTCTCTAATCTGTCGTATTGTTAGTGGAAGTGGGAGTGTTGTAGGTAAAGGTTTAGGGCTAATCCCCAAAGAAGGCATTTATGAAAATTTAGTGCTTTTATTGTTTAGAAAAAGTAACACAGGCACAAGGTAAAAAATTCAAGCAATACCACAGTGTATAGAAGAGAAGAAATTCTTCCACTCTAGACTCCCGGTTTCCCAGCAGTGTTCTTAAAAGGCAGCTTCTGTACCCTGTAATCTGTTTGGGTATTTGTATGCATATTTTAAAAGGATAGATGAGCATCTAATGTTAATGTAAACAATGGAGAAAGCATCTACATTATGGGATTTTTATGTATGTTACAAACATTCTCTATTACTTTGCCCATGGGGATATGGCTATACCTGCAGTGTATTTGTAAGTTGCATAGCAAGGTAATTTCTAACGAATTCCAGCTACATTTGCAGTTTTGTTGATGGGCTCTGTAGTTTGGTTTGTATTCCTCCAAGGTGAACTAGAAGATAATGAACTTAGTTTGTAAATCTACATGGATTGGGCTCTGTTTGTGCGATTTCTCCCTTGAGCAATGGCAGTTAAAAGAGGCCAGATGGCATTCACCGTCACATTAAAGCTGGATTTGAACTTCATGGAGGAAGTGAAGGAACTCTAAGTTGATCGCATGGGTCTCTAAAAACATGTCTCTCCTTTATTGGAGACACTGTGTGCAAAATTTTAGGTGAAGAAAAATATGTTCAGTTCCAAACGAAATGGAGAAGAAAATAAAATAACTACTGACCTCGCAAGAATGGGCTTTGTCTCCGGAAACATTAGATCTGGAGTGCATTTTAAAACATTAGATCTGGAGTGCATTTTAAGAAACTTGAGTAACCTTTTTTTTTCTCTTTAGTGGTATTTTTCATGGTATTTCCTTTCCCAGGTTAACATCATATTCCTTGTACCAACATCTGAGGGGCTGCAGAAGCTAGCAGACAGAGTACAAAATTTGAAGTCATTCATATCTTGTTTACCTAACTTCTTAAGGTGTCAAGGTTCTCACCATTGTTAACAGGATAATAATATCTATTTTCCAGAGTACTTAAGTGTATCACACAAGATAGCAAGTGAAAAGTACAAAGCAGAGCATCTGGCTTTTAGTAAAAAGTCAATTAATATTAGCTCCTCCTCCTTGCATCTCTCTTGTTTCAGTTTTCTGGGAGAAATTGAAGGGAAGGCAGTTAAGAGCGGAGAAAATCAGTTTCATCTTTTGCAAGATGCATATGAGAAGGCTGAAGAACTGCACTTTCAAAAAACTGGGGTCTTTGAAAATTCCTAAGTGGTTTTACTCAGGGATGAACATGGATGATGCCTACCCCCTTCCCCCCAACACTCTTCAAAGAGGGATATCGCAGGTGTTGTCCAGCTTAGACATTTTCAATATAGTCTTGACTGGAAGATTCATATTGGGATATTATTTTGGGTTTCTGCATGTAATCTTCTATTAATGTGAGAATCCTTGGTAAGGAGTGAAGTAGAGATGTAGACTTCACCTTTCCTAGTGGGAGGTTTCTCATTTAATAAGCTAATGTGTCTCTGCACCTGTGTCTTCAGGCCACACAAATACCAGGCTCACTGGGTCTGCTCTAGTTCCGGTCAGGGACTTCGATGAGCTCTCAGCTGCCTCATTCTGGGTGCATTAAACAATGGGAATGATCCAAGGCACTGCTCTCAAATGTTTGCTTGTGGAAGGATAACCTTGTGAGAGTTAGTTAAAATTGCATGTTCCTGGGCTACTTTAGAAGTGGCACATTGGGTAATATTCTTAGGCAGGTTGACCAAGGTACACAATGATATAGCGGTTGGGCTTTTTATTGTGATAATAATTTCCTTGTCTCCTATGGAGAACAGTTACAGCTGGGAGGTATACTCATCTGTTGTTCCATCATGAGTAATTCTGCTAGACCATCAATTGAGGTAATGAAGCCTGCCCATTGAAGAAATAAAACAACTGATTCTATAGGGATTAAAAAACAGGACAGAGTGAACACAGACTTCTCCTTGAGAATAAAGCTAGAGGGTTTAGGAAGTCCCAGCTCCTTTACTTCTCAAAGCCAAAGCCAAACCATTGTCCAAGATCAAATGGTTGCCCGTGTCTATAATTAATTTTCTGTGCTGCCATGCCATTCCAAGGATAGAGCTGGCATTGTTCTTGAACAAATCACTCATTAACAAATGATCTGGGTCATAAGTTTTGCTTTCAAGGAATGCTTTGTTCAAATTTGGGTCACTGACTATTACAGAAAAGTCCTGCAGCAGGTTTAGGACTTTGTCTTATTTTTCCTTTAAAAGGGCACATTTTGATGATACTGCAGTATATTCAGCAGTGGCAACTAATGTCCATGGACAAGTGTCAACCAATGCTGCGGTGATGGTGAAAAGTGAGTATTCACTTTCAAGGAAAGAAATAAGCTCACAGTTTCTATTTTCTCTCTTAACAATTTTCATTTAACTGTTCTCCAGGGTTTAGAGATGAGGACCCACTCCACTCTGTGAGACTACCAATTGGATGTAAGTATATTTTTTCTTTTTGTGTAGAAAAATGTTTAGTGATACAGTACACATATTTAAAAATAACTAAGGGTCAAATCTTTTTTTTTTAAAATCATATTTCTAAAAACTCATCCATATTTTCAATGGCCAGTGTTAGTCCACTGACGTTTTTTCTCATGTATTTATATAGATAGTAACATTCTTAAAACACTGCTGAAATTGTGGCCTTGAGAGACTTTATATTTTTGGATTGGACAAAATAATGAATTCAAATCCTTGACCTGCATAATACTGCCCCATTTTAGCTTTAAGGACATGTTTTTCCAAGAGTCTTTGTAGTCATTTACAATGACCAGGCACCTCAGGTCAAAATGGTGATGTGCAGGAGATTTCAGAAGCTGGAGTACTATAGGTTGAGGTCTTCCTTTAAGTCCTTCAAAATGATTTTTCCTTACAAATATAATATATTTTAAATTTTGGTCCTGTAGAGTGTGCAACTTTGTATCCTGCTATTTCACTTATTGTTATATTGTTAACATTTCCCTTTTTGTTACTTTTATTCATAATATTTACTGCTGTATACTATTCTACGTTGCGAATATACCATAATACATTTCATCCAGTCCCCTGTGGCTAAAGCAGCCTGTAATGGCCTTGTAATGATGGGACCCTATTTCTGAGTTCCATGGCTAGTGTTAGACTAGAAGACCCAAGAAGCTTGCTGACCTAAATCAGGTGAGAATGGAGGGAGGTGGCCATGTTGGTGGCATTTGAAGAAACAAGACATGATGATGTGATGATGAATTTACTCTAAATATAGCTTATTTAGGGTTTGAGGAATGGGATTTAGATTTGATCTGAACTTCCAAAAGAATAATTATGTATTCCCGTAGAAGCTTTTAATTTTTACCACAATTTGAGGTCTAGATGTTATCAAACAATTATTGAGGACAAAGCTTCTCCTGCAGTCACTGATTACTTTGTGTATGGTTTATTTTTGATATTTCTCATGCTGTTTTATTGTATGGGTTTACATACAAACTTGGTGGGAGTTGAAGACCACTAACAGGTGAGTTTGGAAAAGTTCAGGTTAAACACAAAAGAGGTGGGTCGGGGAGAGCTGAGAATTTGTGTGTGCCCATGCAAAGGTCTGAGAGTCTTTGGATTCTAAGGACAAAATAAGTCTGATTTGGAGAATTGCCTCTATGTATCAATGAACCTGGGAGTGACCTTAGAAGTCATTGGATTTCATTTCCTTGCTTTCTTCTATTTACTATTGTTTTTCTGCCTTTCTAAAAACTATATGTAAGTATCAATAACATGGTGAAAAGTATAAATAACAATGTGATAGATGCTCATGTATTCACCACCCATACTTAACAAATGTAAATTTTTTGCCATGTTTTCCTTTTTTGTTATTTTTTTATTGAGGTAAAATTCATGTAAAATAAAAGGAACCATTTTATACTTTATAATTCAGTGGCACTTCAGTTATTTTTAAAGAAATAAAAATATCTCAGAAATGATTAAAGCTCCATGTGCCTTCCTGAACTCTTCCTCATTCTTTGCCTTCTTCCAAAGAGAAAGCCACCATCTTGAATTTGCAGCCATTTTTACAACTTTCACTACGTGCATTTATTTGTAAATAAAAGTTTAAAAAACACATTGCAGGTTTTCTCCTATATCTTCCTTTGTTTCACTAAACATTATATTTTTGAGATTTAAGCATGTTGATACCTATGGATGCAGTTTATTTTTTTTGGCTGCAGTAGAAACAATATTCTACTGATGAACATATCACAGTTTATTTTCATGATGGGACAAACTGTGGTCTCAGGGTTGAAGCACCTGGCCTACTTATCCATTTTAGGGCTGACATAGGACTTTAATGCTTTACTCATAGCATATGGGCCAGATTCCAAGCTGCCTTCATGTGTAGCTATGCCTGTATGTCCTCCTTTGGCACCCATGTAAGATATAATTCTATGGATGTTTTTTCTGATGCTTTAGAAGTGGCTGTTTTGAGAAAGTGAACTTACTGTTGTGGTGAGGAAATATAATTCTGTAGTAATAGCATGGCATTTATCTGTGGTGCTCAAAACCTATGGAACCATCTGACGTAACTGTGCTTGATTCACTTTGTACAGTGCCCTTACCGTCTGTGATTCCATATACCCACTTTGATGTTCAGTTTTTGGAGAAATTTGGGGTGACTTTTCGAAGAGAAGGTGAAACTCTTACCCTCAAGTGCACTCTCTTGGTTTCGCCAGACCTGAAAAGAGTGCAGCCGCGAGCCGAATGGTATCACGACAGTAAGTACAAGGGCAACTGAGAATGCCAAGAAAATGCTCCTGCGTGAATAAAGCTACTTGTGCAGGCTCTACTAAGTTATTTGTATTAAATTAATGCTTGAAACTTTGTACAACAACCATATTGGCTGCAGGTGGCGAAGTACAACAACTGAGTGATGAAAGAGGACTTGGCAGCGGTGTACCTGAGCTTGAAATTCATCCAGATGAGTTTTCTGGAGGTTAACTGGGAGGCATCTGAATTTAGAGGAGTCACTGAGAGATTTTTTTTTTTTTTATAGCTGCATAGGAAAGATATCTATGTAATAGAAAACTGAGAGAAACGTTGGTTTCTCTCCTTTTTTCCTCAGCTAAAATAATAGCTAACATTTATTAGAGTGTATTATGTGCTGGACTCTATTCTAAGTGTCCTAATTCAGTTAATTTTCAAAACAATCCTATGAAAAAGCTATTGTTGTTCATTCTGTATTATTAAGGAGGAAACTGAGATTAAATAACTTGCCTAAAGCTCTTTCACTGGTAAGTGGCAAAGTTGGGATTTGAACCGAATAGTTTGGTTCCAGGGTCTATAAACTTAACCACCATGCAATATTGCCTTAGCAGACACAAATAGTTCTTTGCTTCTGTGTTTATGCAAATTATAGAAGTAAACGTATCTTTCATCTTTGCTGGGTTGTCGTTTCTAAATGGAACTTTCTATGAACTAAATCGCACTATTTACTTTACATACAATTATTCAGGACCTAGCAGGTTGCAAAATATTACAAAGAAACACATGACTCCATTGCTGCCCATGAAATATTTATAATTTATTTTGGAGAAAAAAAATTGTGAAACATTGTTCTTCTAAAGTATAAGAAATATCTCAGAATAGTTTGCAATGGTTTGCCAAATACATGGTGCTGGCTATATGTGCAATTGAAGTTGATCTAGGAAAGTAGGTTTGGAGTGTTGAAGGAAAACTCTTTGGAAAAAAAAAAGATTCTTGAAAGCTGAGTGTAGAAGAAGCAGCATTCTTGTGTGCCAAAACCTGGAGGCAGAAAAATACAAAAACGTGTTCCAGCCACAGAGAATATACTTGTAACCCTGTATGCAGCAAAGTAGGGTGAATGGCTAAGTTGGAAAGGGCATTGCCCTTTAGGATTTTCTGTGGAACATAATAGGTATAACCATGGCCTTTTCTTATATGACGTGATGTGATATGATGTGTGTGTGTGTGTGTGTGTGTGTGTGTGTGTATGTGAGAGAGACAGAGGGATTATTTGTGCTTGGCAGAGGATATTTATCTTTCTAATTTATCATTTCTGAAGAAAAATGGAATTTATCCTGAAAGGATGGTGACAACAATTTTACAAATTTTCTGGTAATTAGGAAGTGCCTAGAATTCTGGTGACATGGCAGTTCTACAAACTTTGATCAATTTGAAGGGAAAATAGATTTTTTCAGAAAAGTTACCTGATACTTCCCCTTCCATTTCTAGTTAGATCCTTGTGAATTGGAGTGTGATTTCGTCGTAAAAGTAGCTCCACATTAGCAGTCATAATCAGGTCTTCCTAGAGTTTATTATTCAAATGGAAAGCAATGGAGGCAATTCTCTATGGCTTATTTTTAGACATTAAAATGCAAGGGGATATTTTTTACTATTTAAAATTAATAAGCTTCAAGCCACCAGGTGGCTGGTAAGCCCCAGAGGCAATGTCAGTCAACCGAATGAAATCCTCAAACAGGTCTAAAGAAATTGACTATGCAAACAGGAAATTTGGAATTACTGACACAATCTAAAATGGATTAGTGCTCTAAAGCTACCGTACTGAAGTGATCACAATAGAGAAAACCTCGGTTACTTATCATAAAGGCTAAGACCATGTTTGGGTGTGCTTTGCACTTGAGGCTGATTTGGTAGGTAATAATAAGGCAATTACAAACGATGGGATGGGCCTCAGTTCCAGGAACTGGCTTCTAAACAGACATCTTGCTGAAGTCGAGCAGTGAATTTGGCCTGTAGGTCCTGTTCAGTTTGTATATATAGGTTGCATATTTAATAATGAGAAACAGTTTTTCCTTTAGTGTGTCAAGAACTTTACCAGAGAGAAACAGGCTCTTTGCCAGGATAGTACCCCGTCATGAGTAACCTGGCCATATCTTGGAAATTCATATCAATTCCGAAGTTCTCCATACCCCAAGCTATGCCCTCCTGAATGATGTTTTCTGGTGTATTAGTGACCCATAGCCACTGCTTTCATCTTTAGAGGGAAGCTATATTTATGTGAAAGGGATTCTGTGATGTATAAGGAGCAGTTCATTGGCTGTAGCAAGGCGGCTGTGAGTTCCCTCAAGAATGGGTGCCTCTTCCCAATGGATCTGGCAGCAGGGTAAATGCTCTTCTGTAATCATTAGATAAAACCATGCATGGTGTAAATTTCTCTGGATTTGTCCTTAGTAAGGTTTAACAGAAGCAAAATTAAACATTTTTAAAGCAACCATTTGGGGAAGCGTGATATGCCGTGGCTGGTGAACTCGACAGCAAATAAGACCCATGCTGTCCCTACCTGTGTGAATCGCATGTTTTAGCCAGGGTGGCAACAAATAGCACATAATTCCTGCCTGCTACCCCACAGCAATATATACAAAGGGGTACTGGGGTGCACTTTTTTCGTGTAGTATAAGGCATTTGGGCTGTCCTCCATCAGTCATTTGACAACTATTTAATGAGCTCCTACTAGGTGCCCAGCTGTCTTTTGAAATCAGCAATAAACAAAATTTCCTCTTGGGTCATATATTCTATCATGGGAGATAGACAAAAGGCAAATAAAAAAGTAAATATATAATGTAGTATCTGCTACTGATGAGTAGCTAGGAAGCAAAGTAAATCTAGATAAAGAGATGGAGAGTAGTGTGTGTGCATGTGTGTTCATGTGTGAAAGATTATTTGAGATGAGGTGGCCATGTAAGACCTCTCTGAGGTGATATTCGACAAGATGCCTGGATGAAGTGAAAGAGCAAACTGAAAATCTAGACAAGCACTCCAGGCAGGGAAAACAGTAAGAGTAAAGAACTTGAGACAGAAAATTTGGCTTTTTCAAGGACCAGTATGAGTCATATGCCTGGAGAATAATGAGTGAGGAGAAAGGAGGGAGGTGAAGTTTAAAATAAAGATGGTGGAAGACCCTCTGAGGTGCTTGCATTTTATTTTGAGAGTGATGGAATGTTACTGCTGATTTTGAGCAATGGAACACATATGATATATAATTTAAAATTACACTGTAAAAATGTCCCTCTGGTTTCTGAGTGGAGAACCTCATGGATAGGGGAGGGGATGTTGTGGAAACATGGATACCATTTAGAAAGTAATTGTAGAATCTAGAGAAGAGGTCATGGAGGCTTGGGCAATGTGTTGGAGGTAAGAAATAGTGAGATTTGGAATTTGACTCGATCCAACAGAACTTGCCAAAATATTGGAGATGAAGCATGAGAAGAAAGGAGTTACTTGTGACTCATAGGATTTTAGCTTGAGAAATGAGGGAGTGGATGCTTTTAATATCACTGCTGAGTGGGGAAGCTTGGGGCAGGGAAACCAGTTAGGGAATGGGAGATCAAGAATTTCATTTTAGGCAGATTAATTTTGAGATGTCTGTTAGACCTCTCACTGGAGATGTCAAGTAGGCAGAATGGTATGTGCTTCTGAAGCCCTGGGGAGAGGTCAGGGCTGGAGATTTAAATTGTGGGAATCACTGCCATCCAGAAGTACTTAAAACCATGGGACTGGGGCTGCCTCTGGATTCAGCGGTGGGACTTCTTGGGCTGCAGCTACCCCAGGCATAGGCAGAAACGGGCTGCTTTCAGGGCTGTCTCCTACCTGTGCCTTCCCCAGGGGAGGGGTGAAGCCCAACTCAGGTGGAATCCCTCTCTCAAGGAACTCAGACCCCAGGGTTTGGCAATTTGAAGCCATTAAAACCAGCCTACAACCTCTCCTCCGTCTCCACCATGCCCCCAGCAGGGAGAGCCTTCCAAAGTTAAAGGAGCCGCAACATCTTACTCTGGTGCGACCCGCAGGCAGACGCGCCACATACTGGGCAGGATAAGAAAAACAGAGCCCAGATACTTCACAGGAAAGTCTTTTAACCTGCTGGGTCTCACCCGCAGGGAAAACTGATGCAGGTGACTCCTTCCCCCTGATAGGAGGCCAGTTTAGTCCGAGAAAAACCGGCTGGAGTCTATAATACCTACGTAGACCCTCCTAAGGGTGGGGAGGGAAAAGGCACTGTACAAGCAGGGCAAGAAACAAGAACTGAAAAATTATCCTCTGTTAAACAATACCTAAGCTAGAGGTCCGGAAAAAAGCTGAACTGAAGGTCAAAGAACAGATAGACAACAAATTCATCTAGCAAGAAAACCCTAGGTAAGAGAAGTGAAAGCAATCTCCAGAATAAACTAATTAAGGTAATTAAATGTCTAGATACCAGCAAAAAATAACAAATCACACCAGGAAAATGAAGATAAATTCAATTGAAGATAAATTCCAGTCAAAGGAACAAACCAATAGTTCAAATGAGATACAAGAGCTGAAACAACTAATTCAGAATGTACGAACAGACATGGAAAACCTTATCAAAAACCAAATCAGTGAACTGAGGGAGGATATGAAGAAGGCAAGGAATGAACAAAACCACGGGACTGGATTAGTCCACCTAGGCCGTATAGATAGAACAGGACTGAGAACATTCTTGAAATAATCAGAAGTACTAAACTGGTGTATGTTTATATAAAACACCTAATCTAAGCATATGACCCTGCTTAAAGGGTGAAGATAAAATATAGAAATCGTGATAGAAATAACACTCCGAAATACAATTTAATTTAATGAGCATCTACTACATAACAAGCATTGTGTTATGCTTTCATATTACCTTTAAGATGAAAACTGCACCTAAGGTAGGCATTGTTATCTTTTCTTTTTAACAGTTATTTTTCCAAGGTGACCCAGCAAGACTGTGACAGGGCTAGATTTTAAAAGCAATACGATAATGAATTCCAAGCTCTTTCTACCTTGTCTCTCTTGTCAACAAGTAACATGTAGCTTCTAACGTGATGATCTTATAATATTAATATCTACAAAGTTAAATTCTGTTTGTATAATAAATGACACAATGGAAAATATAAGTATTAAAGTAGGCATGTTCTATAAACTTTTAGAAGAGCAAAATCACCATGGGTTGGAGTTATCAGGGAAGGCAGTGTGGAAGAGGTGGAAGCTGAACTTGTCTTTGAAAGATGAGTTAGGCAAAGAAGCCAAGGATTCCTGGTAAATGTTTTATCTCATGTCTCAACTAACTGCAGGCAGTGTAATCAAAGTTAGACCTGACATTTTGGGAGGACTCATGACCAAGAAATCGATATGTCCACTAGTGTGAGGATGGAAAACACTAGCAGAGCACAGTTTTTGGAGGATGTGACTATTGTAGACGGTTGATGCTCCAGTAGAGACCTAAGGATCCAGCTGCAAGATTTTCATCCTCAGTGAAAACATGAAAAACACGTCATTACCAAAATGGAGATGAAATAGCTGCACTGAAATTATTTGAACAAGGTCATGGAATTGGGTGAACAGTCTGAACTTCATGTTCACTCACTTTAGTAATGAGCTCCTTAAATACCCCATAATGGACTCTTCCACTGATTTTGGTTTCAATGAATTTCCCAGATGATTACCAGATTTGAAATCTTTTTTTTCATTTAATAAAATACCATACAAACAAACAAACAACAAACAAAAATATCATACATATGTTTTTATGACATCAGGCACTCGTTTTTTTCCTGGTTTGTGTTACTTTATTATTATTATTTAAAAAATAATGTATATATTACAAAATTAACTAGAAGCAAAGTGTATAGAATGAAAATATAATTTCCTTCTAAATCCACATCAGTTGTTTCTTGGTTATCCTTGCAGAAATTTCCAATTTTGCACACTCACATACCCAAGCATATAATGAGATATTCTTGAAAAATTTAGTTATTTTTTTGAGTTTAATAGAATATCTTAAAGATCTTTCCATAATAATACATACAGATTTATCACATTCTTTTAAATCATGATTTATGTTTGAATATCTTATAATTCTTAATCAGTTTTTATCTTTTGTCTTTATTAAAGAAGTGGGTTTATGGATCATGCACAAAATGCAGGATTTCCACGTACGTTTTCATTCTAAGAGACATTCATTCTGTCTCTTCGTTGGTGTCTAGGTTAAGTGCTTCATGTACACTGGAGCATTTACTTCTAACAGAAATTTTATGAGGTACATACTATTAGAATCGCCGTGCACTAGATGAGGAAACCGCGATTTAGAAATCAGCCACTCAGCCAAGAAGCAGTGAGCAGACATGAATCAGGTTTATCAGGGTACCCAACTGTGAACTTCCTGTGACACATTTTATCTTTATACATTCGGTTATGTACATAATGTATCTTTATACGCTTTGTCCTTTATGCAAAAGATCATTAACCTTTTCTTCTATGTTGCAAATTATTTTTGACAGCTTTCATGTGTGTGTGTGTGTATTATATAAAACAGCTTTTAGATTTTTATGAGCTCAGAACTTTTTTTCATTGGTGTTGGGCTTGAAATCTCTGCCACAAGATTATGCAAATATCTGCTTATATTTCCTTCTATTTATTTCTGAGGCAAATCTTGCATTTTAATGCTCTTTCAGATGTGCTAGTAAAAGAATCGAAGTGGACAAAGATGTTCTTCGGAGAGGGTCAGGCCTCCTTGTCGTTCAGCCACCTGAATAAGGATGACGAAGGGCTCTACACCTTAAGGATACTTTCAAGAGGAGGCGTGAGTGACCACAGCGCCTTTCTGTTTGTCAGAGGTACGGATTTGTGGGTGTGAGTAATTTGACAGCAAAGACCTAAGAATATGCAGTAGGGTGAGATGCCATCAAGATGGAGGAAACTAAGCACAAGCAGCATGAGAGCTGAAAAATTAATTTTCCTTCTTAGAAACTTAGCTGACTGTGAAGTAGATGTTCCTGAGGCAGAAACTCATTGGATTGCATCCTGACAACAACCAGATGGAAATTAGGGTCTTTGGAATACAGTACAATCAGAACTTTTGGTCTCTCCACTAATTTATGGAGTTACTGGAATGTATAAATGGCTCATAGGAATGAATATACATGGTTTACTCATTCTGGAGGGACTTGAGCACAGTTTGACATATCTGGTAAGGATGGCTGTTGAGAAGCATGCTTCTATCTCCCAGTTTATCTCTTGTATTCCCTCTAGACTTTTGCTTAAAAAGAAGAGGCAATGATGATGTCAATTATGGCTATTATGACCACTAAATTCCATTAAATTAGTGTTTAGGACAAGAATGATAATGGCAGCCAATATTTATTCAATGCTCTCTGCCAGACAATATGCTAGTGTCCTATAGTGTTGCCACATTTAATCCCCTCAACAACCCTCTGAGGTAAGTTTTATTTTATGAAAGGAACAAAAAAAATTCATTATATACCAGGGATAGTGTAAGGCATTACATACACACACACACCCACACACACATACACACCTGGCTATCTCCACATATCATATATAGATGATACAGAATTCTTACAACAATTTTTAAGCAAATATTTTTGTTCTCATTGTTCAAATGAAGGTATTGTGTCTCAGAGTCCTGAAGGAACGTCTCTAAGGTGGAGGAGCTGGGATTTGAAATCTTTTGGAATGCAGAGCATGAGAGTTTCCCCTTGCAGAATCACTTTTGGCCTTGTGGGACTCTGCAGAATGGGGCTTAGTGATGCTTGCTTATTTCAGCCCCAATCCTGTGGCTCACCCCAGCATCTGCCTCATCTCAGCCCCTGGGTTTAGATCCAGTCTCCTCTCTAGGGAGCAGCTGAACTTATTAGTAAGCTAGTTGGTTCATGTCTGCTTTCCTGAGTCCTCTGAGTGTCCCTCTCCTGGCCCCACGATTCTCCCTGTGCTTTTGGCCAGCTCCAGAGCTAGGCCTGCTGTCCATTTTGATTGACAGGGCCCAGTCCACATCCATCATTAAATGTTTTGTTCACCTTTAAACCCGTCTCGAGCTTTCAGAGCATCTGTGCAATGGTGATAATGCCGTCAGTGTATTATTTTTTCTTCAATGGGTCAGTTAAAACAGATCATAAATATGTATATATATATACACACACATATATATAAGCACATATATATATCAGGGGTGCAAGAGTAGTTCAGTGGTAGAATGCCCGCCTTCCATGCAGGAGATCTGGATTTGATTCCTGGCCCATGCACTTTCCCAAAAACAAACAAATAAGCAAAACAAATAAACAAAAAACAAACTTCAACAGATGGTGCTGTGATAATGGGATTTCACGTGGAAAAATAATGAAATGTGACACCGCCATACAATATATCTCTTATACCTATCTATATCTATATATATCATGATATATCACTATATATCATTATATTTACTATATCACCAGTGAATAAACTATCTTAACAATGACAATAATGCAAAACAAACAAATACATCTCACCCTTCCCCCCGGACAAGGTAGCATACACTTGACTTAGATTTTAGACACTTACACAAAGTTTTACCATTTTTATTAGGTTGGCATTAAACTCTATCTTCTGTTCTCTGTGTATTCCTTCTGGCAAGATGTTTCACCCCATAAAAATGCAATAAATACAACATAGCTTAAATTGCCCTGCTTATGCAGCACCACCAACAGGAACAAAATAATGCAAGTATGGGGGAGTTTAACAGTTCTGGTTACTTTTTGAAGATTTTGAATGCGAGAGAAAATATTTGGCTCAAGGTCAAGAAATCCTTAGCTTTTATATGCAGAGGAGACTTGAACAAGAAACCGTATAATGCTTACACTGCTATGAATGTATAACCTAACCATGGTGTTCTAGTTTGCTAGCTGCCGGAATGCAACACACCAGAGACAGATTGGCTTTTAATAAAAGGGGATTTATTTTGTTGGTTCTTCAGAGGAAAGGCAGCTAACTTTCCACTGAGGTTCTTTCTTATGTGGAAGGCACAGGATGGTCTCTGCTGGTCTTCTCTCCAGGCCCCTGGGTTCCAACAGCTTTCCCCGGGGTG
>PVIY010022653.1:0-40457 GCA_004026745.1 Myrmecophaga tridactyla | reverse complement strand
AAAAAGCAGAAGTATCAAATATCTACTCAGAAAATCATGTCTTATAATGACCATACTATTTTGATATTTAATTATTGGTATTTAATTTTTATGTCATGAGGTAATATACACATTTGCTCAATCAATTTAAATTATTTCTAAGATTTTTTCAAGATCTTTTACTGTAAATAAGTAGGAGTCTCTAATATTTGTCTTATGTCTACTTATGCTCAAAGAAAATGAATATAAGTTCTTAAAAGTAATCGGTGACACTTCTCAAATATCAACTTATCAATTTAAAACACAGAGTAGCTTCACAGGAGTTATTTTAAATGAATATTCACAAATAACAAAGAGAAGTTAGAATGTACAACTCTTCATTCTGTAATATTTAAAGGAAAATAATGAGGCATCAATGAGTAAAGGGAATAACACTCAATTACAAAGTATAAGTCCTGAATATTCTCCTAGCCATACCATTGTCTACATGAATTTATACAAGTAATTTAATCTAATTTATTATTTGAAACATGAATGTATTGTGATCTCACCTTTCAGATCCTTTCTAGGACCAAAAATTCCTCAGTTCCATGCCTAATTTCCTAGGGGATATAATAAACCAATTGAAGCTGCTGCTAATACACAAAAAATTGTTCATTTCATATGCCTATTGCATTTTTTAAAGTATAGTTTCAGAAGAATAATTGTTCCTTAAGTATTTATTTTTCTAGTTAAGGCACTTAGCTGTATTAAATGGAACACTGCCAACTTTTCCACTGTGAATTTTTATTTCAGGTGTTTAATATTCAGTCATAAAATCTACTGGATAGAAGCTGGAAAATTCAGTAAAAAAGTTATAGTGATATTTCCCCCAAAAGCATTTTACAGTTGTTTTTTTATTAATCATATGACGTATGTTGTGAAACATTTTGAAGATAAACCAAAAGCATCTTGACAGGTTGAATGAACTGTAAATATTTAGACTCAATAGTGTCACAAAAATTCCCACAGCTGGGAAAAGCTTCAGTTACCAAGTAAAGTTGGCACATGCAGCATACAAGGTATGACAAAAGGTATCATCCTCCTCTCAAAGTCTATAAAGTCAAGATTAAAACTAGATTTGATGTTTGACATTAATTCTGCTAATTGAGTCTATGCTATAGTATTTGCTTATAGACATGATGGGGCAAGAAGGTGAAAGCAAAGCAAATATAAGAAATATAATAGAAATTATCTTCTGAATGTCACATGAATTGCAAACGATTCTGCTACATTTTTATCAAGACCAATTTTAAAAATTATAAAATAGTGCACTTGTGCCAACAATTTTTGTTCAGTTCGTTTTTATTTTTATAGGAAATTATGCAAAAATTCTCTGTAAGTCCTAGCTATTCTATTTTATGTGCAATGAATGAAATTACATAATTCCCTATGAAATACACAAATTAAAATGAAATTTTTAAAACAAATTTTTGTATTTACAAGGAATAAGATTTTTTGAAAAGTGTAGTATATGAGATGTGTTTAATACCTTGTCAAAGTTAAATATAATTTGCAGATTTGACTCCTCAGCCTCTGTGAAGCCAACCAGTGCTTGGTGAAAGTCAGTTTACAGCCACTGAATTGTACAGCACAACAGCTGACTCTGGAGAATGAACCACAGAAAACTAGTCTCTCATCAGCTGTTATGCTCAACTCCATCTAATGAAATCATGAGGCCTGTGGGAGGATTCTGTGCTTGGGAAATATCTCCAGAAATACAGAAGATATTCAGATAAAATCAAAACACTTAATGCAGATGTTCAGTCAATGCTCAACAATAAATGTAAAATGAGGGGCTTTTTTGAATCCCAAACTAGTAACTAGGATCTGTAGAATCTCAAAGTTTTCATTTCCACTGTGAATCTCAGTTGACCTAAACTTAAATATGAAAACTTTGACTTTTCTTATATTCTAAAAGAACAATTTACTTTTGGTCAAATCTGGAAAATAAAACTCCAAATACTTCAGTGAATATTTATCTCATTGGATCTCAGAAATTTCTAAAATTTTAGAAATTTCATCTCTTCTATTGCTAAAGGACATGATACAGCTACAGATATGTTCAATAAAATCATCCTAGCCTCAAAATTTCTCCCTGCACAATCCTGTCTGTTAACTTGCAACAGGGGTATATCTCACTGAGGATAATTACTTGCATGAAATGGTTCTTAGAAATCTCTTGATGGACTATTACAAGCCAGGAAGGAGACAGGGCAAGACAGTGGCATAGTGAGGTGTGGAATTTAGTTTGTCTACCAGAGCAGCTAGTAAATAGCCAGGCACAGTACAGAACAACTGCTGGGGGAACATCAGTCACAGGACACACCAGTCTGGACCAGGAGAATGGTTGAGATCCAACACAGAACTGTAAGGCCCCCAAGCTGCAGAGGCTGGCACCCCAGAAAGGAAAGGAAACAGACTTTATTAGTAGCAAGGGCTTTGATCAACCAAGCTCCAACTGTGGAATTAATTAATAAATTCTGACTACTGAAAATGGGCCCCCAGCACAGATAAACCTGGAATAAGCCAAAAAGGAAACTAAGAGTATTTACCTAGGCAGACACAGGTGGGGCTTATGGAAAAAAAAAGAGGTTTTTGAGTTTGACAGAACAAAATACTAGAAAAAGACTGGACCCCAAGAAAAGAGGGCACATAGAGCCTAGAGATACTTAAAGCCATTTACAAACTCAAGCTCTTGATTGGCAAACCTGAGGAGCAAGGGTCCAGCTCTGAAAATGCTTTTTTTGATTTCTTAAACAGCTCATTAGATAGAACTAGAAGCACTCTCAGGCTCTAGCTCAGTCCCACACAGGGGCAGAACTAAAGCTTGTCTAAGAGACAAAGTAACTAGTCAAGTGCAAAAGGTTAACTCCCTAAAGGGTGTATCTTTCCCAGGAAAAGGGGGGTGGGGCCCAGCTCAAGTGGAATATCTTCTTCATGGAATACAGGCCCTGTGGATGGAAAACAGAAGCAATCAAAGCCATCCTACTACCTCACCTCTTTCTTGATCATGTCTTGAGCAGAGAAAATCTGTTGAAATTAAATGCACTGCATCACCTTAACCTGGTGGGAAACCAGGGCAGCCACATGCCAAATGCTGAGCAGGATAGCAAAAGCACAGAGTCAAGAGGCTTCACAGGAGGGTCTAAAAATCTGCTGCATCTTACCCTCAGGGAAAACTGAGGCTGGCTACACTTTCCTCCTGAGACATGGGCCTGTCTGATAAGGGAAAATCTGACTGGAGTCTATAATACTTGAGGAGACCCTCCTCTGAAAAAAAGGCTCCATATAGATAGGGTAAGAAACAGAAAAACAGGAACTGAAAAATTCTGATGAGTTAAACAGAACTTACGCTAGAGGTTTAGAAAAAGTTGAGCTGGATGTCAAAGAACAGATAGAGAATAAAGCCATCCAGCAAGAAAACCCTAGGTAAAAGAGTGAAAACAATATCCAGAGTAAATTAATAAAGTAAATAAAATACCTAGATGCCAGCAAAAAATAACAAGTCATAAAAAATGTTAAAGATAAATAAGTAATCACTCATGTTAGTTTGTATATGTAAGGAGGTGTGATGGTGGCTAAGTGAGGAATTCTTGCCTGCCAGGCTGGAGACCCGGGTTTGATTCCTGGTGCTTGCCCATGCAAAAAAATAATAATAATAATAATAATAATAATAGTAATAATATCATACTAGGAATATCAAAGAGATGGTTCAGTCAAAGGAACAAACCAACACTTTGAAAGAGAAACAGGAGTTGAAAGAACTAATTCAGGATGTTCAAACAAACATGCAAAACCTCATCAAAAATCATATCAACAAGCTGAGATTGGATATAATGAAGACACTGGGAGAACAAAAAACGTGCACGTTTTAAAAAAAACAAATCACAGAACTTATGGGAATGAAAAGCTACAATAGAAAAGATGAAAAAAATGCAAATCTACCACAAATAGATTTTAAGAGGCAGAAGAAAGGATTGTGAACTAGAGGACTGGGCATATGAAATCAGATACACAAAAGAATATTTAGGAAAAAGAATGGAAAAACAGGATCAGGGGCTCAGGGAATTGAATGAGAACATGAAGTACAGGAATATATCTGTTTTGGGTATCCCAGAAGGAGAAGAGAAAGGAAAAAGAGGAGAAAGAATAATGGAGGAAATAATCCCTGAAATTTCCAATCTCTTATGAAAGACATAAAATTACGGATCCAAGAAGTGTGGCATATCCCAAACAAAATAGGTCCAAATAGACATATGCCAAGACACTTAAAATCACAATGTCAAATGTCAAAGAGAATGAGAGAATTTTCAAAGCAGCAAGAGAAAAGAAATCCATCACATACAAGGGAACCTTAATAAGAATCTTTGTGGATTTCTCAGCAGAAACCATGGAGGCAAGAAGACAGTAGTATGATAGATTTAAGATGCTAAAAGAGGAAAACTGCCAACCAAAAATTTTATACCCAACAAAATTAGCACTATTTCAAAAATGAAGGTGAGATTAAAATATTTTCAGACAAACAAACACTGAGAGAATTTGAGACTAAGAGACCAGCTCTGCAATAAATACTAAAAGAAGCACTACAGGCAAATAGGAAAGAGCAGTAGAGAGAAGTCTGGAAATGAGTAGAAATGAAGACTATCAGTAAAGGCAAAAAGAGAAAAAAGTTAAGTATGACATATAAAATCCTAAAGACAAAATGATAGAAGAAAACACTGCCTTTACAGTAATAACATGAAATGATAATGGATTAAACTCCCCAATCAAAAGGCACAGGGAGAATGGGTTTAAAAACAGGACCCATCTATAAGCTATCTACAGGAGACTCAGTTCAGACCCAAGGAAAAAAAAACAGGTTGAAAATGAAAGGCTGAAAAAAGATATTTCATGCAAACAACAATCAGAAAACATCTGGAGTAGTTATACTAATATCTGACAAATTAGACTTCAATGCAAAACAATTCAATGAAACATAATAGGACACAATGTATTAATAAAAGGAAAAATTCACAAGAAGGCATAACAATCATAAATATTTATGCATCAAGCCAGAGGGCTCCAAAATAATAATAGGAGGCAGTTTTCTAGACCTTACACCCAAAGCAGAAGCATTGAAAAAAAGAAATAGATAAATGGGATCTCCTCCAAATTAAACACTTTTGCCCATCAAATAGTTTTTCAGGAAAGTAATAAGGCAGTCTAGGCAATGGGAGACCATATTTGGAAGCCACATTTATATAAGGGTTTAGTATCCAGAATATAAAAAGAGATCCTACAACTCAACAACAAAAAGACAAACAACCCAATTTTAAAAATTGGTAAAAGGCATAAAAAGACCCGTCTCAGAACAGCAAATTCAAATGTCTAAAAGGCACATGAAAAGATACTCAACTTTGACTGGCTATTAGGGAAATGCAAATCAAAACCACAGTTAGGTACCATCTCATACCGACTAGAATGGCCATTATCAAAAAACAGAAAATGACAAGTGCTAGAGAAGATGTGGAGAAAGAGGCACATTTGTCCATTGTTGGAGGGAACGTAAAATGGTACAACTGTTTTGGAAGACAGGAACCTAAGTATAGAATTGCCATATGATCCAGGAATCCCATTAATACGTATGTATTCAGAGGCAATGATGATAAGGGCACAAATGGACATTTGCACACCAATATTAATATCAGCATTATTTACAATGGCTGAGAGATGGAAAGAGCCCAAAAGTCCATCAATGGATGAGTGGCTAAACAAGTTGTGGTATATACATACGATGGAATATTATGCAGCTGTAAGACAGAATAAAGTCATGAAGCATATAACAATGTGGATGAACCTTGAGGACATTATGCTGAGTGAAATTACCTAGAAACAAAAGGACAAATAGTGTATGGTCTCACTAATATGAAATAACATTAATGAGGGAACTTTGAAAGTTTAAGTTAAGAACACATGTTATCAGGAGGTAGAAATAGGTTAAAGACTGGGCATTTGGTGCTGAAGGGATACAGATTGCGCAACGGGACTGATTGTAAAAATTCAGAAATGGGTATGTGCTACCTGACTATAGCACAATAACATAAGTACATTGAAGGAAGATGAATGAAAGTATGATTGAAGGAGAAGGGCTTGGGGCATGTACTCCAGAAAGAAAGATAGAGGATAAAGACTGAGATAGGATAACTTAGGAATGACTAGAATGGACAAGGATGATGATAAAATGTACAAATATAAAAAAGTTTTTGCACGTCGGAGAACAAATGAATGTCAACATTGTAAGCTGTTGAAATGGGATAGTATACAGGAAAAAGTACAATCAATGCAAGCTAAGGCCTATAGTCAACAGTAACATTGTAATATGTTTCCACTGAATGTAACAAAGGCATTATGCCAAAACTACGCGTCAACAGGTGGGGGGCATGGGGGTGGAGCATGGATTCTGTGTCAAAGAAAAGGAAGTATCTTCATATGGATTATGGTGGTAAAGGAATGTCTATTTATTTAGGTTAGAGTGTATGATGTGTGAAAAAATCTTTAAAAATGAACAAAGAGAAACAAGGACTTGAGAAACATTTGGTGCCAAATTTATATTTTGGGTAGCTCATTATCTAACTTGTATGGACAGATGAGTAAAAAATATGGATAAAAATAAATAAATAATGGAGGATAAAGGGTAAAATACATTGGTAGACAGAAATATTAGTCGTTAATGAGAGGGAGGGATGAGGAGTATGGTATTACATGAGTTTTTTCTTTTATCTTTTTCTGGAGTGATGCAAATATTCTAAAAAATGATCATGGTGATGAATACACAACTAGGTGATGAAATTGTGAGCTACTGATTGTACACCATGTATAGAATGTGTGTGTGTGAAGATTGTCAATAAAAGTACAAAATAAAAAAGAAAAATATGGATAAAAATAAACAATAGGGGGGATAAGGGCTAAAATAAATTGGGTAGATTGAAATACTAGTGGTCAATGAGAAGGAGGGTAAGGGGTATGGGATGTATGAGCTTTTTCGTTTTTCTTTTTCTTTCTTTCTGGAGTGATGCAAATGTTCTAAAAATGATCATGGAGATAAATACACAAAAATTTGATGATATTGTAAGCCACTGATTGTACACCATGTATGGACTCTATATATGAAGATTTGTCAATAAAAAATATTTTAAAATAAAATAAAATAAGCAATTAAGAGTGAGCTCCACTGATAAAAATGGAACGGGAAAGAGCACTAAAAGCATTACTAAAAGCATTTTTGATGAAACTTTTGAGGCATAAAACTGTATGACAAGTTCAGAGAAAGTGCTGCACAGCTGGAGGGAAGCACTTATAGGGTATGAAGGATAGATCATACAAAGATGAAATAAAGCACCACAAATAAGACATGAACCAATTTTGGAAGATCTGCGTGTGAACTGAATCCCAAAAGTTATGGAGGGCCATCTAAGGCCTTTGAACATTAGAGTAAATTGATCAATTTTGCACTTTGTCAAACTCACTTTGAACATAGGAGAGGATGTCTCGGAAGTGATCAGTTTGCAAGCTGGGACATCACTTAGGAGTCTATTATGATAGAGTACTGGGAAACTAAAACACATCAGCAATAAGAAGGATGAAGTAGAGGATATATAGAGTAGAGATATTAGGGAAAAATTATCTGCAAGATTTGGAGATCTACTAGATGTTGTTAGAATGGGAGGAAGAAAGTGCATCAGAGAGGAATGGAAGGTGATTTCGCAGCTTCTGAAGTGAGCAACAGTGGGATGGCAAAACAATGCACTCAACTTTGAAATACAGTAAATGGGGTACATTTGGAAATCAACATCTTAAGGCAAAGCAGAGGAATGATAATTGTTGTTTCCACGGTAAGTTCAGTTTTGTTTGGTTTTGTATTTTGGTTTTGTGGGTTTTTTTAGAAAATAACCCTCATTCGTTTTTGAGTTGTACAACCTCTCCCTACTGACTGTTAGGTTGTATTACCGATAGTAAGTCAAGTTACAGGAATCTCTGAGAATCACTAGAAAATTTCTCTTTAATTTGATAGCCCATACTTCTTTTACTGTAATACTTCACAACATTTTTTCATTGATAATCAAAGACAAGATGATCTTATACCTTGCTTGTGCTGCTAGTTTATTTCTATCTCTCAAGGTTTGTTTTTATGACTGAATAAAGGGCACTGTGATAAGTATGTTTGTCTATGTATAACAGGAATAATGATGGTGCCCAGGGTCTGGAATTAAGTGGATGCTATAAAAACACCGGCTAATTTAACTTAGCAAATATCTGGAACTCACAACAATTAGAAAATTCACCTAAAAGTATCACCACGTGTAAATTTCCCTTGGTCCACTGAAGGTAATAAAAGTAAGAATTTTAAGAAAATATTTAATTCTAAGAGTAAACAAAGGGAATGAGTGTAAGTACACTTATTAGATGTCTGAAAATAATTATCAAATTAAAGTATCCTAGAGTTTATATTGAGTTTCAATATCCATTTATATGGCTACTTTTTAATGTATTTTTTTATTATGCTACTAAAAAAGTTAAGAAAATTATTGGTTTTATCATTAAGCTCATATTGATGAACTTATATTCTAGTGCTTCTTCATATAAATAATCAAAAAGAAGAAAAACGACAGAAAAATATATTCTCTTTCGAATTACTATGATTTTTCTTCCTTTCTCAGAATATTATTTTTTTGTGCTCTGCACTACATTTTATCTGTTCCTATTAATATAAGTCAAGAGTAAAAAATAGATTTAGTCTTTTCGAGATTTAAGAAAAGCCCCATTTAAATTTAAATTAGAAATCTGAAAAACTAAAAGACGAATTTCAAATTACAAAAGGATGCTTCTTTTGATGCAAGAATTATTCAGTTTCTTTAAATAATGAACATTCAACATATGTGTCATCACAATATCCCTCCCAAAATAAATTCATCTGACACCTTTACAGACATCCATTTTCAAAAATAATATATTTACAAATCTAAGTCTTTCTGAACAAAAGGGAAATACTTTTGAGACCTTATCTTTAAAAATTAATGAGAAAAAAATGTATACTTTACATGAAAGGCAAGATTAGATATTAACTAACATTTTTAACTTGTATTTTAATACTTAGACTCAAAGAAAAAATTCACATAACTAATGTTAGCATAAAGATCAAATATGGCCTTTCTGTATAGATAGGACTTCCCTTGGCTGACACATGAAGTTTACAGCACAATTTGACACTAACTATATATTTCACAGCCTTTGCCTTGGCAGAAAATTTTAGACTTGCTTTTTAAAATAATTGTCTTTGGAATATTATAAAAGAAAGGATAGACTAATATGTTATTTCATACAGAGCTAAACACTTGAACTAGCACATTTAATCCTCTAACCCAAATAAAGTATAGATTTGGGGATAATTTTTTACCTACAGTTTGGCATCAGCCCTTTTTGCTGCCTATTTTTAAGTATAGAGAAAATATCTGGTAGAGAATGAAAAAAAACATGATTTTAGCATTTCTATACATTTATTATCCTAGTTATAATAAAAATATTGTCATAGAAGTAACTATTTTAAACATATTTTCTTATTTTACTCTATCCCACTATAATATAACAATACATATTTCCCTTAGTGAATTGAATAAAATTTGGGCATTTTATGAAATATATAAACTTAGGTGGATTTAAAAAGTATGCATATGCATCATAAAGTACTTGAAATTTTACTTTTTTTAATTTGAAAAATGTTTTCTTCACATCAATGTGAAAATTTTCACTCTTCATAATAGTATATGGTCATTTTGTACTTATATCTGTTGAATAGTAAAACATGGGGGGCATGCTCAAGTTGAAAGCTTAAAATTTCCTATTGAAATGGGAGTATTTGAAAGAACCTTATTTTTTTTAAGGCAAAAGTAAACCTGTTATACAACATTCCTTATTTCAGGAGACCTCATATCCTTAACTATTACAGGACAAACTACATTTTTCCCCAGACAAAATATGTTCCTTATGTGTTATAACAAGTAACTTTCCCTTTTGATAATAGGTGCACATACAAGTCAGATAAAAATTACATTTCTCCTAATATGTTTAATTCTTACTTGAAAAATAAACTTAACCGTCAAATATTTTTCCAGAGCCTCTCTCCTTGGCACTGTAAATCATCTTGTTGATACTACGTAAAAGGGAAGAGGAATAAAGAGGCGAATCAGAACCAGATCCTATTCTTAAACAGCATATAGCACGGTGAAGGAGATTACTTACATACAAACACATAATAGATGAAAATATCTTCCATTAATATCTATTTGTGGTGATTAGGAACTGTGTGTCCTGCAGAAAATCATGTTTTTAAAGCTAATCCATTCCTGTGGGTGTAAACCTACTGTAAGTGGAATCTTTTGATAAGGTTACATCAGTTAAGGTAGCTCTTAATCCTTTTCCTGAAGTCCTGTATAGACAGGATGAATATCAAGAGCAAGAGACAGCAAGCCACAGAAGCAAGAAGCTGAAAGCAAGGAAATCTGGACGAGAAGGGAGAGACCACTAGATGCCACCATATGCCTTGCTTTGTGGCAGAGAAATCAAGGATCTTTGGCAGCCAGTTTTGGGAAGAAAGCATTGCCTTGATGATGCCTTGATTTGGACATTGTTTTCAACCTCACAATTGCAGGATTGTAAGCTAATAAATTCCTACTGTTAAAGCCAACACATTTCATGGTATCTGCTTTGAGCAGCCTAGCAAACTAAAACATTACTGTCTGCTGATTATGAGAAAGAAATCTGTAGGAGATTGAGGGAAGACTCTCACCTGGTAATATCAGAGGAACTGTTAGGAAAGGGCTTGGAATAAAAAATTTTATTTATTAAAACTGTTGAGCTTTTTTCTTTAAATATGGGGATGCTTGGCATTCTGACTCTCCTCAAATCCTATTTACATTTCTCTTTCCTACTATGTACCCCAAAAATCTGACCCCTGTGCCCTACATCACCAGATTCCCCTGCAGTCTGGTTTTCAGTACAGATGATGGAAGTTACTACCAGGAGAGGGATGAGAAAGAGGCTGGTAGTCCCCCTACTGGCTGGCCAAAGTGTTTCTGGCAATGGCTATGTCCCTTCATCACTAGCATCACAGTCGGAAAGCCCCACCTGCAGGTCTCCAACTCTTATTGAGCTCTCAGCCACTATTTTTGCCATTTGCACCTGAGGCTCTAGTGAAGATAATGACAATCCCCGTGTTTCTGAGCCTCCCTTCTTGATTCCCCCAACTCAGATCACACCTCTGAAACCATCTGAGTAAGGATCTGTTTCCTGCCAGAATCTTGGATGAATTTTAGGGAAGTAAATATGAGAAGTTGGAGAAAGACCATATACTTACTTTAGGACCCTGAACTAGCAAATGGCACCTTCCTTTTATATATAGTAAGATGAAGATTTCAAATAATTAGCAGCATATCATTTGCCAAGAAAATACAGTGTCTCTACAAGAAGACAACAGGCACAGGTTATAGTCTCAACTTCTCTACAAAACCAATCTATTTTTGTCATTTAAGTTTACCATAATATAAACTTCTTAAGAGATAAAAAAGCTCCTCTGTTAAGTTCCCTGATGTAGCCAGTTTCCAGAGCAGACATGCACACAATGGGCACTCAACAAATGACTGTTTAGCAACAATTAATTCAGGCAATTAATTCACCATGAGGAGACGCTACACCATCTGTAAATTAAAAATGCAATTTATTGATTGTCTCCCTCAAAGGAACTCTAAATAAATATATAAGCAGTTTTTAAATGGTTATATATTATTATTATAATATTTGGGGACAATTTAAAGGAAAACTACACCTTTGGTTGGTCAACTTCTAGACAACGTATATATCAGCTCTGTGAAACTTAAGAAATGCTGCTGCAGAATTCATTCATACTTTTTCCAAAAATAAATTCCAAAATACGTTCAGTTTCAGAACTTTTAAAGTCATTATTTTGTAATTCAACTCTACCAGGAAATAATGTAGTAGAATAGAAAAAAAAAAGACATTTTGCTAAGGAGTGCCCCAATAAAACCAACAGTTTTTTTAAATTCTATTCTGTTTTCATAAGGTACTTCTTAGATAATTAAAAGACTTTTGTATTTGACATCAGAGCTTAGTTGAAAAGTATGACCGGTCTTAGCAGAGATTTTTTGTTGCATATCCAAGAAGAAGGCTGATATTAAATATTTAACAATTTAATATTTAATAATAAAAGCAACTGCTTTTATCAGATTAATTGAAAACTTGTGCTTCCTCTACTCAGACATCTGAATTTGCCAAAGCACTCACTCTCATGGCAGTTTTTTCAAATATTCCATACAGTTAATGATCCTTTCTCAACTGTTTTGCGTGGTAAAGCAAGCTGCCAAAATGCTTAGAAGGCTAGCTTAATGGAAAAATACATCAGAGATTGGCATTGAACCATAATTCAAAGAGAAGAATGAGGAAAACCATGTAATCACAGACGGAACTGGTACCCACATACTTTTCATTTCTATTGTTTCCCTCAAACCAGCTTAAGCAACCAATTTTAAGAATATGAGAAGTGTTTCCAAGTTATTTGAATGTACTAGAAATATTTACTGTGTTATATAAAATTCCTAAAGTTTCATAAAATGATACCAAAAAAGTGCAAATTTATCTTATCCTTTCAACATAATCAATGTTAAACAACAGTTTTTCCTGAAGAATAAGTACCCATGTGGCTCTAGCCTACAAAAGTAATAAAATAATTAATAACAAAATTTAAAATAAGTGAAAAAAGTTAGAAGAAGCATAACAGGCCTTGCCTTCTGCTTCATTTTTTTGGCTATTGATGATCTGTACCCTTTCAACTAATTAGTGTAAGAAAGTGTATGCATTTGCTCAATAAGAAATATTAAATGGCAAGAACTATTTTAGAAACTGTGCAAAAAGCAGTGAACAAAACACAAAACCCTGCCCTTCTGCAGTTTATACTCCAGGGGGAAAGAGAAAATAAGCAAAATGTAGTACACCAGAAAGTGAAAAGAGCTCAGAAGAATACAAGCAGGATAAGAGAGATTAGTCAGAAGGTAGAGCATTAAATTAGCAAGTGCGATCAGGGAAGATTTCACTGATGAAGGGACACACAGATAATTTAAGGAGCTGAGGGTTTGAGAAATGTTGGTGTTCTAGTTTGCTAGCTGCTGGAATGCAACACATCAGAGACAGATTGGCTTTTAATAAAAGGGGATTTATTTTGTTAGTTCTTCAGAGGAAAGGCAGCTAATTTTCATCTGAGGTTCTTTCTTACATGGGAAGGCTCAGGGTAATCTCTGCTGGCCTTCTCTCCAGGCCTCTGGGTTCCAACAACTTACCCCGGGGTGATTCCTTTCTGCATCGCCAAAGGCCTGGGCTGAGCTGTGAGTGCTGAGATGAGGTATGCTGAGCTGCTTGGGCTGTGCTACCTTGCACTCTCTCATTTAAGCACCAGCCAATTAAGTCAAATTTGCAGCAGGCACACCTCCTAGCCAACTGCAGATGTCATCAGGAGCAGATGAGGTTCACGTACCATTGGCTCATGTCCGAAGCAACAGAACTAGGTGCATTTACCTGGCCAAGTTGACAAATGAATCTAACTACCACAGTTGGTATCTGGGGAAGAGGCTTCCAGGCAGAGGAAGTAGTGGATGCCCAGTTCCACAGACAGGAGCATGTTTGATATGTTTGAAAAGGGAAGCCTTCTGGCTGGAGTCACGGGAGCCAGAGAGAGAAAAGCCTGAGGTGAGGTCAAAGAGAAGGGGGAGAAAGGGTGGTACCGATGTCAAACAATCCCACAGACCATTAAAAGAGCTTTGGCATTCACTCTAAATGAAATGAAAAGCCACTGGAAAGGTATGAGCAAAGAGATGACATTTTTCAATTCACTAGTTAATTCTTTCATCCAGATATACTATTTGACAGAAATGTATCAAAACCTACTACTTTGATTAAAGATTAGATTGATTTGATTAGACTAACAGGAAAGCTAGGAGCAGAGAGATCAGTTCAAAGGCTCTTGCAACTATCAAAGAAAAATATAAGAGTTGTATTAATATATAACAATTAGTTGGCGCTTACAATATAACTGCCATACGTCTAAGAATTTTATATTTTCAGACTGACTATGCCTTAAAAGATCTAATTCCTAAAAAAAAAGTTTCTTTAGACAATAATTTAAATAATCTATCACATTTGTATACTCTTTTGGACTATTAATAATAATTTCACATTAACTGTGTAATTACTTTGAAACTCAGGAAATGTGGACAAGACAGCAAAATAATATAATTTTGTCCAAGATAATCCTATGGTCTTTAAGCCAATTTAAATCTTTTTTAAAATCATAAAGTTTGTAAGTCATGAGAAAAAGAGTTAAAGCCCTTTAAAGTTAGCTGAAATTTCCCGAAGTTCATGTTCGTAAGAAGTAAAGCTCGCCTGTTTAGTACCTCCATATCAATGCTAGAAGACTATAGTCATTAAGCTCGTCTCTGCCTTAACTCCACATATCCAATCACTCCCCAAGACCTGCCAATTGTATCCCACATTATCATCCCGAAGCAAGGATCTTCGGTCAATTTCTTTGGCCATGGCCTTGTTCCTACTCCAAACATCTTTTACTTGAACTAAAGCTTCAATGCCGAATGTTTTCTTCTCTATCAGCGTCCCTCAATTCCAGACTAACACTGCCACAAAATTGTTTTCCAAAAAACGAATCTGAACGTTTAATTCCTCTACTTACAGAAATGTCTAATGGCCTAAGGGTTAAAATTCAGCCTCTCAGTATGCTGCAAAAGGCTGTTCACAAACAAACTGGCCCAATCCACCATACAGGTCATCTCCAAAACACTCCCAAGCCATATTACAGTTCTCAGACCAGCTTTGCTTACTCCAAACTTTCATCATTTGCACATGCATCCATATAGTTAAATGACCCTTCATTTATTGTCATTCTGGATTTAGCTCTTACTCCCTCCTCTCTGACCCCACTGAACATTTGTATGTCTTTATTATGGAGTCCAATCAGGTTTTACTACGTTTATATCCCTTATTTAAGCACAACACAGCATTTGGCACATAATATTAATTCTGCTTCCACACGCAATAATCAACTTCTTAATAAACACCCAACTTTCAAATGGCGTAAGTTCTCCTACAGCTATCCTGGAACTTGCTGCTTTTGATCCCTCTAAAAATGTCTGAACTGCTACCAGCTAAAGCATTCATTCATACATTCACTAATCTGCACTGACTATAACACTACACCAAACCTTGTGCTGATGGGACTGCTGGAATACCTAAATCCAAATGATATAAACCTTGCTCTCAAGGGATTTATAATCTGGTGAAAAAGCTACACTTTAATAGACAATTACAAAACACAGTAATAGAGATATGAAAACAAAAATCAAATGTAACCTTCTTTAAAAGTTAGGGAAATGCTACAGACTAACAATAAAGCTTAAAAGGAAAAGAAGAGGTAAACTACAAATTTGAACCAGGTTGAACTATGTCCACAGAGACAAGATTTATAAAAGGAATGAAATGTATAACGTGTCATCCTTGATTGTGCACTCTTGGCAGCCAGTGATGGACTAATAATCAGTGAAAAGTGAAGAAGTGAATTGAAAGAGTCAATGCACCTTTCAGAGGAATGGCAATATTCTATATACAGTGCTACTCTAAATCCTCTACAGAGCCCTGAAATCTAAATCTACTTCAAATGCCACATTGAGTTTCTTGAAAAAGTTACATTTATAAATCTTACTAAATATGAAATATAATAAAAGATCACACACAATGAGATTACAATCTATAGACCATTTATCTGCATATCACAAAACAATGAGGCAAAATCGATCCCATGCAGTGTGGGTGGCGATAAGATATCATATGGCTGTTGGATAATAAAGTACAGTGACATTCAGAGAGAACAGAGAAAGTGTCCCACAGAGTCACTGAAGCTCGGTCATAAATAATGTAGCACATTTTGGTGTGTTGTGCCTCACCACATCTGTCAGACGAACTCAGTATGCAGCGATAAGGAATGTAATTACAAGTCAAGCAGCCAAAAAACAGATGCTCCTTTCAGACATGGCTAATGACAACTCTCAGGAAAGGATTAAATTAATATTGTGGCTCAATCTATTCTTGTAGGGATCGTTTGCTTCTCCACATTTTTTTTTTGATATGGTTTGTAGTGGAATTTATTTATCTCCTAAAAACAGAAAACTCAAAAGAGAAACAGGATCATTTGGCATCCAAGTTCATGAATAACTGATAATTAGTTACCAAGCCTTAAGAAAATCTGACAATTTCTAAATCTGTTACAATAAGAAGAATAAAATGTTTTACAAAATTACTATCAGTAATTATGTAGGTCCATTTGACTGGTTTTGCATGAAAGCCATAAAAACTACACATATATAGTGTTGTTCTACGGAGCAATTCAACAGACCCGTGAATCCAGCGAGTTATAAAGCAGTATTGTTGTTGAATACTAATATTACATAGGTGAATGGTATCCCCTAGGATTTTAGCACTAACCTTCAGTGAACTTTTGTTTGTTAACACTCAATTTGGATTTGGACTCCGCTTGACCATCAACGCTACCAAATATGTACCTCATGTTTGGTATCTGAATTTGTATTATTTCCTGGCATTTAAAAATTCAAAATTTTAGTGTCTTAATACATTATGCAGAACATGACTCACAAAATGGGCTCCAGACTATGCCTTCAACAACTAAAAAAGAAAAATCTAAAGCCACATTCCCAAACGCATTTGGGTTACTTTATGCTACTCTGCCAGAATAAGTAATAAAGTCCCATTTCTAAATGCAATTTGATTTTTGTTTTCAAGGATTGAAGTTTTTTGAGAAAGAATAAATTAAAAACTTAAGAGGTGTGTTTTTTTGTTTTTTGTTTTTTTTTGATGGGGGGTAGGTGCATGGTCTGGGAATCGAACCTGGGTCTCCCGCATGAAAGGCAAATATTCTACCACTGAACGACCTGTGCGACCACTCTTTTTATAATCAAATTTTACTACTATGTTAGCCATATGGTTTTTACCTACTTTCAGAAATAATCAATGCAAAAAAGTTTCTATTTCTAATGAACTTATAAAACACTCATTATTGCAAGGTAGAAATATAAATATTTAATAAATATTAACTCATTTAATTCTCAAATGACTCTGTGAAGTAGGAAGCATCACCATCCCATCTTTTTTTTTTTACATGGGCAGGCACCAGGAATCGAACCCGGGTCATCAGGCATGGCAGGCAAGCATTCCTGCCTGCTGAGCCACCGTGGCCGGCCCACCATCCCATCTTAAAGATGAGGAAAAAGACAGGGAAGTTGTATTTAGTGCCCCAGTCTCAAAGCTGGTAAATTCCAGAGCCATATATCAAATCCAGCTTATGGGACTCCAGGATCAAAGGTGATTAATTATTATGTATACGGTTTAAAAAAGGCAAAAATACCTTAATTTTAATCTTTTTTCATTCAATCATTCTTGCACTTGTTAGATGACGATTGATATTTTTGTATTGGTCTTTCATCTGATGGAAATCACTATAAGTAGAAATATTTCAATTTGATACATATTTGAAATAATTCTTAAAGACAGGCTCCTAACTATTTTTAATGGCAATAGCATTGAACACGCATTTTTTAAAGATCATATTAAAATGCAATAGAATAATTGCTACTTCTCATCACGATGGCATGACAGGGAATCAATTTAAATTCCCACTTGAAAATTCCCACTTGAAACAGAAGAAATTCCTTTACTATCTGTACCCACTCTTCTTCCTTTTTGTTTCAAAAATTTCATATTTTATGACAGACTTCTAAATATTTATAAAGTAGAGATAAGACTTAAAATTATTAGTGAATACAGCTTTCTGTTCTAGGCTCTGAATTGAAAGCATATAATGATAAATTTTTAAAGCAGTAAGAGAAGATTTTCTTATTATTTAAAAAGTTTTAACAGGGCCACAGAAAATTCAGATCAAGAAGTATTTTGAGATCAATTTAGCAATAATAGCATTATCCCAATTTTAAAGATTTTGAAGATGAGATTTTGGCCAAGTCCCCTAGTATGTATATATACATATCATATATATACATTTATATATATATATATATATTTTATAATAAGGAATTAACATTTTTTAAAGCTTTATACTTTGCTAGTTGCAGTACTGCAATTGCAGTGTAAGCCCAATACAATCCAAACTCGCCTGCTGATACATTTAAACTCTGAACAAAATACAATAAACCGTTATGTAAGAACTCTGAAGAGTCAACAAATGCAGGCAGGCTGTGGAGGAGATTCAAAACATGGAGAAGAGAACCACATGGGGTAGGTTTCATGTTTATTTGCTTTTCCCCCCTCAAGGTTCTAAGTTTTTGCCCAGAGGGCAAGACTCATTAGCTGAGCAGTGCCATAGTACTTTGGCTGAGACGTTGAGTGAAATTTTGTGTTTCTAGACAGAAGAACTAAGGAAAAAAAAAAAGCATGCAGGTCAGACAGCACAGGGGAATTCCAGAGGAGAAAGGTGAAGAAGGTGGCCTGAGTTTTTGTAGGAACCAAACAAATCTCAGACCATTTCCTGAATCAATCCTGTGCAATAGCCCAATTCAATATTGGAAAAGTTTAGAGAATTGAACTTGGGTTAAAACTACCCATACCAGTCGCAGAATAACCTCTGAATTTCACATATGTGGGACAGAGCAAAACCAGCAAAGATATCCCTTGAGACCTGAAATGAGATTTGACTGCCCACAGAAGGCAAGAAAAAAACTTACGGTCTGAACATACCTAGGTTCACTGTATGCTAAATCTGAAAATCTACAATTTTCCAGATGATTATACCAGGACCCCCAACTATGTATAACATAATATTCGAGATAAACAGGATTATAGCCCAAAATTATGCTACCTAGAAAGAATCAGGAAACTTTAACTACTTTTGAAGTTAAAAGGCAATGCCACAGCTGTCAACCTCAAATTGACCCGGCTTTAAAACTCACAGAACTGAGACTTTAAAACAGCTATTATAACTATGCTCCAGGTGGTAAAAGAAATACACATGTGAAATGAACGAAAAGTTAGGAATTTTGGTATAAAAATAAAAACTACCAAAAAGAATAAAAATTTTAGAACTGACAATGCAATGCAATATCTGAAATAAACAAAACATATGGAAAGGACTCAATAGCAGAATGGACATAATATGACAGAAAGTGAATCTGAAAACAAATCAACTAAAATAATCCAATATTAAAGCAAAACAGAAAAGAAAAAAAAATCATATGGGACAAATCAAAGTACTAATACAAGTGTAAACTGGAGGACCAGAAAGAGACTAGAAGTAGACCAGAAATGTGTTTGAAGAAGTAATGGCTGAAATGTGTTGAAATTCCCTTATTTGTTGAAAAACATTCATTCAGAGATTTAAAAAGGTCAGCAAATCCCAAACACAAAAACTCAAATTATGCCTAGATGCCTCATAATTGAACAGCTAAAAATCAAATATAGGCAAAAAAATCCTGATAGCAGCTCAAGAAAAATATCACATTAATTACAGAGAAACAACTATTTAAATACGGATTTTGCATGAGAGAACATGGGGGCCACTAGACAGTGGAACAACATTTTTAAAGCACTAAAAGAAACAAAAGTCAATTTGGACTCCTATATTCTGTGAAAATATCCTTCAGTAATAAAGCAAAACAAAGACTGCCTCAGATGTAAGAAAAATGGGAAAACTCATCACCACAGATACGCTGTATAAGAAGTAGCAAAGGACATTATTCAGGCTGAATGGAAATTTTATCATAGGATCTTCAGAAATTACAGAAAAATAGAAATACCAAATACTTGGGTAAATCTAAAAAAAAAAATTTCCTTTAAAAACATTTAAAATACTTATGACCGTTTAAAGCAAAAATTATAATATTATGCATGATATGATAAAATAACAGACATAAACCCAACAATATCATAGTTTTGCCATCAAATTTTAAATCATCCAAACACCCCAATCAAAATTGAATTTTCACTCAATTTTAAGTCATCTAAACATCCCAATTAAAAAGAAGAAACTGACAGAATAGATGAAAAATAGGATCGTTTAGTAGGTTACTATCCATAGGGATATTTTAAATATAAAGACACAGACAGGTTGAAGATAAGTGGATGAGATATATATACAGGCATACCTCATTTTATTGAGTGTTACTTCAATATGCTTGACAGATACGGTATTTTTTTAATAAATTGAAGGTTTGTGGCAAATTTGCATCAATCAAGTTTCTTGGTTCCATTTCTCCGACAGCATGTGTACACTTTGTGTCTCTGTGTCACATTTCGGTCACCCTCACAATACTTCAAATCTTTTATTATTATTGTATTTGTTACGGTGATCTTTGATCAGTAATATTTGAGGTCACTATTGTAATTGTTTTGGAGCACCACAAACCATGCCCATAAAAAAATGGCAAATTTAACTGACAAATGTTGAGTGCGCTCTGACTGTCCTACCAAACAGCCATTTCCCCATCTTTCTCCCTCTCCTTGGGCATCCCTATCCCCTGAGACACAATAGTACTGAAATTAGGCCAATGAGTAATCCTATAATGGCCTCTAAAAAAGGAAGTGCTGTATGTCTCTCACTTTAAATCAAAACTAGTTTGATACCAATTTAATTCAATAATATGATATGTACTTTTCTTATACCCCTCAGAAGGATGAATCCCTACCACTGTCTCACACCATATATAAAAATAAACTCAAAATGGACCAGAGACCTAACTATAAAAACTAGAACTATCAAACTCCTAAAAGAAAATGTAGGGAAGCTTCTTCAGGATCTGTTAAGCAATAGATTCTTAGACTTTAAACACAAAACATATGCAATAAAAGACAAAATAGATAAGTGGGACCTCATAAAAATTAAAAACTTTTGTGCCTCAAAGAACTTTGTCATGAAAGTAAAGTGACGATTCACACAGTGGAAGAAAATATTGGAAAACTATGTAACACATAAAGGTTTAATATCCAGAATATAAAGATTTTTTCAACTTAACACCAAAAAGGCAAACAATTAAAAATGGGCAAGAAGCTTGAATAGACATCTCTCCATGTAAGAGATACAGTCAGGAAGCACATGAAAAGCTACTCAACATCATTAGCCATTAGGAAAAATGCAAATCAAAACAATGAGACACCATTTCACATCCATTAGAATGAATGCTATTAAAAAAAAAACTGAAAAATAAGTATTGGAGAGGATGCGGAGAAACAGGAACATATAATTGTTGGTGGCAATGTAAAATGGTGTAGCCACTGTGGAAGACAGTTTGGCACTTGCTGCAAAAGCTAAGTACAGAACTACCAGATGACCCAGCAATCCCACTAGCTGGTATATACACAAAAGAATTGAAAAGAGAGACTCAAACAGATATTTGCACCACAATGTTCATAGCAGCATTATTCATAATTTTCAAAAGATGGAAGCAACCCAAGTGTCAATCAACCAATGAATAGATAAATAAAATATAGTATATACAGACGATGGATTATTTTTCAGCCATAAAAAATGATGAAATCCTGACATATGCAACAACATGAGCGAATCTTGAAGACATCATATTAAGTGAAATAAGTCAGGCCCAAAAGGACAAAAAGTGCATGCTCTCACTGAATTGAAACAATTAGCATAAGCATACTCATAGAGTCAGAATCTAGGATATAGGTTATGAAGGGATGGGTTGGGAATACAGAATGAGAAATTAAGGCTTAAAATGTACAAGGTTCCTAATTGGAATGATAGAAATGTTTTGGTAATGGCTGGTGGTGATGGTAGCACAATATTGTGAATACAGTTAACAGCCCTGTTACATATATGAATGTGATTAAACAGGGAAATGTTAGAATGTATATATGGCAACAGAATAAAAATTATAAAAAGAGTTCATGGGACTACACTACACATGAACCTTATTTTAACAATAGATTTTCATTAATAGTACAATTATAAAAATGTGCTATCAGTCATAACAATATTTCACACCAATGGAAGATATTGGTGGTGGGATGGTGTATGGGAATCCCATATTTTATGCATAACTGTTCTGTAAAATCACAATTTCTCTTATAAAGGGATAAATAAGAAATTAGAAATGATAAGCTTAGTGAGGAAGGCATACTGAAATCCAAGAAAGGCTGAAAGCTAGGCCTGTTGGGGCAAAGAGTAATTTGTGAATGCAAAGGAAAAGTTCTTGAATGAAATTAAAAGTGCTGCTCCAGTGACCACACAAATGATAAGAATGTAATATTGCTAATATGAAGAAAGTTGTAGTGCTCTGAGTAGGAAGAAGATCTATCCAGCCACAACATTTCTAAAGCCAAAACCTGATTCACAATAAAATCTTAACTTCAGTTCTATGAAGGATGAGAGGTGAAGAAGTTGTACAAGAAAAGCTGGAAGCATGAAAGCCTGATTCATGAGATTTAAGGAAAGAAGCCATCGCCATAACCTGAAAGTGCCAGGTTAAGGAGTAAATGCTGATGTAGAAGTTATATTGAGTTATTCAGAAGACCTAGTTACGATAATTGACGAAGATGGCTACTCTATGCAACATGTTCAATGTTTCATCAGCTTTCTGTTGAAAGAATATGTCACGTAGGACTTATCTAAATAGAAAGGAGAAGTCAATGCCTGGCTTCAAAGCTTCAAAGGACAGACTGACCCTTTGTTAGGGGCTAATACAGCTAGTGACTTTAGTTGAAGCCAATGCATATTTACTATTCCAGAAACCCTAGGGCCCTTAAGATGATGGTAAATATACTTTTCATGTGTTCTATAAATGGAACTACAAAGCCTGGATAATAGCACATCCCTATACAAGATGATTACTGAATATTTTAAGCCTACTATTGAAACCTACTCCCCAGAGAATAAAACTGTTTTCAAAATATTACTGCTAACTGCCAATGCACCTGGTCACCCGAGACCTCTGGTGTAGAGGTACGATGAGATTAATGTGGTTTTCACACCTACTAACACAGTATCAAATCTGCAGCCCAAGGATCAAGGATAATTTCCATTTTCAAGTCTTATTATATAAGAAATGCATTTTGAAAGACTATGCTGCCATAGATCATGAGTCCTGTGATGGGTCTGGGCAAATTAAATCAAAAACCTTTTGGGAAAGGATTCAACATTCTAAATACAATTAATAATATTCATGATTCATGGGAGGAGGTAAAAATATCAACAGTAACAGAAATTTGGAAGAAGTTAATTTCAACCTTCATGGATAAATTTGAGAGGTTCAGGACTTCAATAAAGGGCATAACTGTAGATGTGGAGGAAATAGCAAGAAAATAAGAATTAGAAGTGGAGCATGAGAAAGTAACTGAATTGCCACAAGCTCCTGATAAAACTTGAAGGGATGAGGAGCTTCTTCTTAAAGATGAGGAAAAAAAGTGGTTTCTTGAGATGGAATCTAATCCTGGTGAAGATGCTGTGAACATTATGGAAATGCTATAAAAGGATTTAGAATATTATGCCAATATAGTTAACAAATTAGCAGCAGGGTTTGAGAGGGCTAAGTCCAGTTTTGAAAGAATTTCTTCTTTGAGTAACATGCTATCAAACAGCATCATACACTACACATAAATCTCTCCTGAAAGGATGAGTCAATTGATGTGGCGAACTTCTCTGTTATCTTATTTTAAGTAATTGCCACAGCCACCCAGATCTTCAGCAACCACCACCCTTCACTAGTCAGCACCATCAACTTCAAGGCAAGACCCTCTGCCAGTAAAAAATTACAACTTGCTGAACATCCTGATGGTGGCTGGCATTTTTTAGGAATAAACTATTTTTAATTGGGGCACTACATTGTTTGTAGACATAATACCAGTACACAGTCAACAGATACAGCATATGCACTATGCAAAAAAAAAAACTGTGTGACTTGTTTTATTATCATATTTGCTTTATTGTGGTGGTCTAGAACTGAACCCACAGCATCTCTGTGGTATGCCTCTGTGTGTGTGTGTGTGTGTGTGTGTGTGTGTGTGTAAGGCTATAGCAAGCATAGCAAGGCTAAAGTGGCTATGCGAATATCATATAAAATAGACTCCAAAACAGTGAATATTACCAGAGATAATTTAATTATAATAATAACTTTAAAATGGCAATGAGGTTGGGGAGAGGCAAGATAGCAGCTTAGTAAGGTATGGAATTTAGTTTGTCCTCCGGAGCAGGTAGGGAATACCAGGAAGGGTACAGAACAACTGCTGGGGGAACGTCAGTGACCACACACACAGTGTACAGCAGTCTGGATCAGGTGGAACGGCTGAGACCCCACCCAGAACCGTAAGTCCCCTAAGCCCCAGAGGCCACCACCCCCTCCCCATGGGTATGAGGGGAAAGGAAATAGACTTCGCTAGCAGCAAGGGCTTAACTCCACATAGCTCAAGTTGTGCAATTAATTATGAAATTCTGACTACTGAAAATAGGCTCCTGGCACAGATAAACCTGGAATAAGCATTAAGCATACTAGGAGTTTTTGCCCTGGCAGGGAGGAGGCAGAACTGATGAAAAAAAAGAGGCTTTTTGAGTCAGACAGAATAAATTTTGGAAAAGGGCTGAACCACCAAGACAGGGAACACATAGACTCCGGAGCTACAAAGAGCCACGAACCAACTTCACCTTTTCATTGACAAACCCCAAAACTAAGGAGCAGGGGTCCAGCTCTGAAAAGGCTTTTATTTCTGTACCTTAACAGCTCATTAGATAGAATTGGAAGCCTTCTCAGGCTCCAGCACTGCCCCAGGCAAGGGTGGAACTAACGCTTGTCTGAGGGACAAAGTAACTAATCAGGTGAAAGGAGTTAATTTCCTAAAGGGTGTATATTTCCCAAGAGAAAGTTGGGGCCCAGCCCAAGTGGAATCCCTCCTTCAAGGAATCCAGACCCCAGGGACAGGAAAACTGAAGCAATTAAAGCCTTCACATTACCCGACCTCTGTCTCAACAGCAGCCCAGGCAGGGAGAGTCTGCTGAAGTTAAAGGTACCACATGACCTTACTTTGGTGGAAAGCTCTGGGTAGACAAGTGCCACATGCTGGGCATGACAGGAAAAGCAGAGAGTCTAGAAATTTCATAGGAAAGTCTTTCAAACTGCTGGGCTCACCCTCAGGGAAAATTGAGGCTAGCTACAATTTCCTCTTGAGATGTGGGCCTGTCTGGTCATGGAAACACTAGCTTGGGTCCATAATATCCAAGGAGACATTTCTTAAAGAAGAAAAGGCTTCATATAGGCAGAGAAAGAACTAGAAAAACGAGAACTGAAAAAATCTAATCAGTTAAATAGAATCTGTGCAAGAGATCTAGAATAAGTTGAACTGAATGTCGAAGTAAAAATAGAGAACAAAGCCATCCAGCAAGAAAATCCTAGGTAAAAGAGTGAAAACAACCTCCAGAACAAACTAATTAAGGAAATCAAATATCCGGAAAAAATAACGAGTTATATTAGGAAATTTGAAGATATGGCCCAGAGAGACAAACCAACAATTGAAATGAGATACAGAAGTTGAAACAACAAATTCAAGATGTTTGAACAGATATGGAAAATTTCATCAAAAATCAAATCAGTGAGTTGAGGGAAGCTATAAAGAAGACATTGGGCAAACAAAAAGAAGAACTAGAAAGTTTGAAAAAATATCACAGAACTTACAGAAATGAAAAGCACAATAGAAGAGATGAAAAAAATAATGGAAACCTACAACAATAGATATGAAGATGTAGAAGAAAGGATTAGTAGACTAGGACAGGACACCTGAAATCCAACACACAGAAGAATGGAAAAATTTGAGCAGGGTCTCAGGGTATTGAATGAGAACATGAAGTACATAAATATACATGTTGTGAGTGTCCAAGAAGGAGAAGAGATGGGAAAAGGAGGAGAAAGAGTAATGCAGGAAATAATCACTGAAAATTTCCCAAAATATAAGGATGCATATTTAAAGTTCTAAAAGAGAAAAAAGGCCAAGTAAGAATTCTATATTGAGCAAAACTGTCCTTCAAAAATGAAAGGGAGATTAAAATATTTCAAGACAAACAATCACTGAGAGAATCTGAGACTAAGAGACCAGTTCTACAAGAAATACTAAAAGGGGCACTACAGGCAGATACAAAAAGGCAGAAGGTCTGCAGAAATGAAGACTGTCAGTAAAGTTAAAAAGAGAAAAAAAATCAGATATGACATACAAATTCCAAAAGACAAAATGAAAGAAAAAAGTACTAACTTTACAGTTATAACATTAAATGTTAATGGATTGAACTCTAAAATCACAAGATATACACTGACAGAATAGATTAAAAAACAGGCCCCATCTATATGTTGTCTATAGGAGACTCATTTTAGACCCAAGGACAAAAATAGGTTGAAAGTAAAAGGTTGGGAAAAGATATTTCATGCAAACAACAATAAGAAAAAAGCAAGAGTAGCTATACTAACATCTGACAAATGAGACTTGAAATGTAAAACAACTGAAAGAGAAAAAGAAGGACTCTAGGTATTAATAAAAGGAACAACTGAACAAGAAGACTTAGCAATCATAAATTTATATGCACTGAGCCAGAGTTCTCCAAAATGCAGGAGGCAAACGCAGACAACACTGAAGGGAGAAGTAGACATCTCTACCATAAGAGATGAAGATTTCAATTCCCCACTCTTATCAATGGATAAAACATCTAGACAGAGGATCAATAAAACAACAGAGAATTTGAATAATACAAAAAATGAACTAGATTGACACCTAGCAACAGCAGGATACATATTTTTCTCAAGTGCACACAGATCATTCTCGAGGATAGACCATATGCTGGGTCACAAAGCAAGTCTCAATAAATTTTAAAAGATTGAAACCATACAAAACACTTTCTCAGATCATCATGCAGAGGGCCAGAAAATTCACAAACACATGGAAGCAAAGCAACACGCTCTTAAAAAAGTGGGTCAAGGAAGAATTTACAAGAGAAATCAGTAAGTTTCTCAAGGCAAATGAAAATGAAAACACAACATATTAAAATTTATGGGATGCCACAAAGGCAGTGTTAAGAGGGAAATTTATTGCCTTAAATGCCTATATTAAAAAAGAAGAAAGAGCAAAAATCAAGGAATTAACTTGATTCACTTGGAAGAACTAGAGAAAGAACAGCAAACTAATTCCAAAGCAAACAAGAGAAAAGAAATAATGAAGTATAGAGCAGAAATAAATGAAACTGAGAACAGGAAAAACAATAGAAAACATTAACAAAACCAGAAGTTGATTATTTGAGAAAATTAATAAAATCAATGGAACCTTACCTAGGTTGAAAAAAGAGTGTGTGTGTGTGAGAGAGAGAGAGGAGAAAGGATGCAAATAATAAAATCAGAAATGGAAGAAGAGCCATAACCACTGGCCCTGCAAAAATAAAACAGGTAATGAGAGGATACTATGAGCAACTATTTGCTACTAAACTAGACAATGTAGATGAAATGAATAAATTCTAGAAAGGCATGAACAACCAACATTGACTTAAGGAGAAACAGACTCTCTCAACAAATCAACCACAAGTAAAGAGACTGAATCAGTCATCAAGAAGCTCCCAAAAAAAGAAAAATCCAGGACCAGACGGCTTCACATGCAAATTCTACAAGTTTTCAAGAAAGAATTACTACTAATCTTGCTCAAACTCTTCACAAAAATGGAAGAGGAAGGAAAGTTCCTAACTCATTCTATGGAGCCATCACCCTAAAAGACAAAGCTACTACAAGAAAATAAAATTATAGCTCAATCTCTCTAAGGAACATAGATGCAAAAATCCTCAAGAAAATACTTGCAAATTGAATCCAGCAACACATAAAAGAATTATACACTTATGACCAAGTGGGATTTATTCCAGGTATGCAAGGCTGGTTCAGCATGAGAAAATCAACTAATGTAATAAACCTTAAAAAAAATATCAAAGCAGAAAAACCACATGACCATCTTGATTGTTACAGAAAAGGCATTTGACAAAATTCGACATCCTTTCCTGATGAAAACACTTCAAATTATAAGAATAGAAGGGAACTTCCTTAATATGATAAAGTGAAAATATGAAAAACCCACAGCTACCATCATCCTCAATGGGGAAAGACTGAAAGCTTTCTGTCTAAAATCAGGAACAAGACAAGGATGCCTGCTGTCACCATTGTTATTCAACACTGTGCTGAAGGTTTAGCCAGAGCAATTAGACTAGAAAAAGAAATAAAAGGCAACCAAATGTAAAAGAAGAAGTAAAACACTTACTGTTTGCAGATGATATGATACTATATGTCAAAAATCCCAAAATATCTACAGAAAATCTAACTAGAGCTAATTAATGAGTACAGCAGAGTGGCAAGGTATAAGACCAACACTCAAAAATCAGTAGTGTTTTTATACTAGTAATGAGCAATCTGAGGAAGAAATCAAGAAAAAATTACATTTACAATAGCAGCCAAAAGAATCAAATGTTTAGGGATAAATTTAACTAAGGATACAAAAGATTTATACACAAAATTATAAGAAATTGCTGAAAGATATCATAGAAGATTTCAATAGATGGAAGGCACACAGTGCTCACGGATTGGAAGATTAAATACAGTCAAAATATCATTCTACCCAAATTGATTTCTAGATTCAACTCAATACCAATTAAAATCCCAAAAACGTACTTTGCAGAAATAGAAAAACCAAAAACCAAATTTATTTCGAAGGGAAAGGTGCCTTGAATAAGTAAAACTATCTTCAGAAAGAAAAATAAAGTGGGAGGTCTCACACTACCAGACAGTAAAGCATATTACAAAACTACAGCGGTCAAAACATCATGAGACTGGCATAAAAATAGTTATACTGACCAAAAAGAATAAACAGAGTTTTCAGAAACAAACCCTCTTATCTATGTACAATTGATCTTTGAAAAGGCAGTCAAGCCAACTCACCTGGGAGAGAGACCTTCTTCAAAAAGTGGTACTTGGAGAACTGGATATCCATAAGCAAAAGAATGAAAAAGGATCCATATCTCATACCCTATACAAAAATTAACACAAAATGGATCAAAGACCTAAACATTGGAGCTAAGACCATAAAACTTTTAGAAGAAAATGTAGGAAAATCTCTTATAAAACTTGTAATAGGAGGCAGTTTTCTAGATTTTACATCCAAAGCACAAGCATTGGAGAAATAGATAAATGGGAACTTCTCAAAATTAAACACTTTTGTGCATCAAAGAACTTTGTCAAGAAAATAAAAAGGCAGCCTACGCAATGGGAGACAGAATTTGGAAAGCACATATCAGATAAGGGCCTAGTATCCAGAATATAAAAACAGATTCTTCAACTCAATACAAAAAGATAAACAACCCAATTAAAAAACGGGCAAAAAACATGAACAGACACTTCTCAGAAGAGGAAACCAAGCGGCTAAAGGCACATGAAAAGATGCTCAACTTCACTGGCTATTAGGGAAATGCAAATCAAAACCATAATGAGAACTCATCTGACACCCACTAGAATAGCCATTATCAAAGAAACAGAAAACGACATGTGCTGGAGAGGATGTGGAAAAAGAGACACACTTATCCACTGCTGGTGGGAATGTAAAATGGTACAACTGCTGTGGAAGGTAGTTTGGCGGTTCTTCAGGAAGTTACATATAGAATTGCCATATGATCCAGCAATGCCATTGCAAGGTATCTATTCAGAAGACATGAGGGCAAGGACACAAATGGACATTTGCACATCAATGCTTATACGGCATTATTTATGATTGCCAAGAGATGAAAAGAACCCAAATGTCCATCAACAGATGAGTGGCTAAATAAGTTGTAGTATATACATACAATGGAATATCATGCAGTGCAAGACGGAATAGAGTCATGAAGCACATAACAACAATGTGAATGGACCTTGAGGACGTTATGCTAAGTAAAATTAGCCAGAAACAAAAGAACAAATACTGTATGGTCTCACTAATATGAACGAACATTAATGAGTGAACTTAGAGAATTTCAGCTAAGAACAAAGGTTATTAGGAGATAGAATTAGGGTAGAGACTGGGTAATTGGTGCTGAAGGCATACATGTTGTGTAACAGGATTGATTGTAAAAATTCAGAAATGGGTAGCACAATACTACCTGATCTTGGCACAATAATGTAAGTACACTGAATGAAGCTGAATATGAGAATGATAGAGGGAGAAGGGCTGGGGCATATATGAAACCAGAAGGAAAGATAGAGGATAAAGACTGAGATGGTATAATTTAGGAATGACTAGAGTGTACAATGATAGTGTCTAAAAGTACAAACTTAAAAATATTTTTGCATGAGGAAGAACAAAGGAATGTCAATATTGCAGGGTGTTGAAAATAGATGGCCATTCATATTTTAAAACTTCAACTTCTGTGTAAGACCAAAGCAAGAAATGCTTATTTGGTACAAAATTTATATTTTGACTAGTGCACTTCCTAATTTAACTTTTATGCACAGTTTAACTGAACACCATAAGTACATGGAATCTTTAATAGGGCATGAGATTTCATTGGTTTGTCCAAGTTAGTGTGATGCCCTGATAAATCCCAGAGTAATGTGAACAGTGAATAAAGAAGAATTTGCAAAGTTCCCTTGGGGGGATGGGGAGAAAGAGGGAAAAATTCAACTTCCCTATTTGGAGAAGTCCTGATATTCTTACAAGCAGTGGGGACAACCCAATCAATAGACCGAGCCCTCAATCTTGGGGTTTGTCCCTTTGAAATGTATCCCTGCAGAGGATAGACGAAGCTTACTTAAAATTAGCCCTAAGAGAGCAGTGTAATGTGGCTCAGTGGTAGAATTCTTGCCTGCCAAGCCGGAGACCCAGATTCTATTCCCAGAGCCTACCCATGCAAAAAAAAAAAAAAAGATTAGGCCCAGGGTTCACCCCTAGAGAACCTCTTTTGTTACTCAGATGTGGCCTCTCTCTCATTCAGCTGACACGGCAAGCGAACTCACTGCCCTCCCTCGTCTACATGGAACATGACTCCCATGGATGTAAACCTCCCTGGCAATGTGGGACAGAAATTCTAGGATGAGCTGGGACTCAGCATCAAGGGATTGAGAAAACCTTCTCAACCAAAAGGGGGAAGAGAGAAATGAGACAAAATAAAGTGTCAGTGGCTGAGGCTGAGAGATTTCAAACAGAGCCAAGAGGTTATCCTGGAGGTTATTCTTAAGCATTATATAGATATCACCTTTTTAGTTAAGGTATATTGGAGAGGCTGGAGGGAAGTGCCTGAAAATGTAGAGCTGTGTTCCAGCAGCCATGTTTCTTGGAGATGATTATATAATGGTAAAACTGTCACAATGTGGCTGTGTGACTGTGAAAACCTTGTGTTTGATGCTCCTTTTATCTATGGTATGGACAGATGAGTGAAAAATATGGATAAGAAATAGACAAGTGATAGGGAGAACAAAGGTTAACATAAACTGAGTAGATTGAAATACCAGTGTTGAATGAGAGGGAGAGGTAAAGGGTTTGGCATGTATGAGTTTTTTCTTTTTTCTTTCTTTTGCTAGAAAGATGCAAACGTTCAAAAAAAATGATCACGGCGATGAACACACAACTATGTAACGATATTGTGAGCCACTGATTGTTACCATGTCAAGAATGTTTTAAGAATGTTTGTATGTTTGTTTGTTGCTCACAATAAAAATATTTTTTGAAAAGAGGTATACAGCTTAGTAGTAGGCTCACTCATATATGGTCAATTGGTTTCTAACAAAGGACCCAAGTCAATTTAATGGAGGAAAGGAAATTCTAACAAACTGAGCTGGATAAACTGGATATCCTTATGCAAAACAATGAAATTTGAACTTTACTTCATCTAGTATACAAAATTTAACTGAAAATTGAGTGTGACCTATAGGTCAAATCTAAAACTATAAAACCTCTAGAAATAAATATAGTTGAAAGTTTTTGTGATCTTGGTGTAAATAAAGGTTTCTTAGATTGAATACAGTGCAAAATAAAAAAACAGCATTGGAAAATTAAAAATGATCAAAACAAAAAACTTTTACATTGTGAAAGACACCACTAAGAGAATGAAAAGGCATGCAATCGACGAAAAGAAAATATTGGCAAGCATCTATCAAAAACTTTGTAACAAGAATAAACAAAGAACTCTTACAACTCCATTATCAGAAAACAAACAGCCCAATTATAAAAGAAGTGGACAAAATATGCGAGCAGACACCTTACCAAAGAAGATACAAGAATACCTGAAAATTGCTGTACCACATTACTCATAAGGGAAATGCAAGTTAAAATCAAAATAAAATGTCACTACATATCCACTAATAGTAGCTAAAATTTAAATGTTGAACTGACCATATAAAATATTGCAAAGATTTAAAAGAACTGGAATTCTAAAGCATGGCTGGCTGGAAAGGATGTAAAACAGTAAAACCACTTCGGAAAGCAGTTTGTCAGTTTCTTTAAAAGCTTACCTACCAAATAAGCCAGGCATTTCACTCCTAGGTATTTAACAAAAAAAATAATTAAGTAAATAAATGGCCATACAAAGATATACTCATGGGTGTTCATAGCAGTTTTATGTGTAGTAGTAGCCCCAAACTGGAAACAACCCAAATGCCCATCAATAGGTGAATGGATAAATGAATTGTAATTTGCCCATATTTTTGAATGCTACCCAGTAATAAAAAATAATAATAATAATAATAATGATACATACAACATGGATAGATATCAAAATCATTATGCCAAGTGAAGAAAAGCCAAGTTAAAAAATACACATTCAATTTGATTCCATTTGTAAAAAATTCTAGCTAAGATAAATAAGCTATAGTGACAAAAAGCAAATCGGTAATTGCCTGGGGGTGGGAGTGAAAGGAGGGATGGATCACAAGAGTGCCTGAAGAAACTTCTGGGTATTATGGCAAGGTTTATTTACTTGATTATGGTGATGGTTCTATAGATGTATACATATATCACAATTGATCAAATGGTACACATTAAATGTGTACACTTTATCGTACTTCCATTATTCCCTAATAGGTGGAAGGGGAAAAAATTTCAAGGGTCATGAGCTACTTGCAAGTACACAGAGAAAGTGGGGCAAACGAGAAAACAGTTTCCATCCTATTATGCCATAACACAAGTAAACTATGTCTTCTAACCAAAAATTTTTCAAATGCATATATCTTGAAATATATAAGCAGTAAAAAAGATACAAAAATAACAATGCAGGCTATCAAATTCTTAAGCGGGCATTTGAGATGGCTATTTTTCTGTTAAAGTAGGCTTTCTTGGACCTTGCAGAACTGAAATACCCACAGAATTTTTGTTTTGTTTTGTTTTTGCCAGTAATATTATACCACATAGACCACGTTCCACTTACTAAAGTTTTACCCAGGGTGTAAATTTATCTAATCCCCACAAAGGTACTTTATAAGTAGTGGGAACCCAGGAAACAAGTACGTCATTTGCAAGACAGAAAAAGAGCTCCATTAGGACTTTTGGCTAACCCTGTGCTCTGTCACTACCAGTCATACATACTAAAAATGTACAAAAATATTTAAAACATCATAACTGTAAAATCATATAAAACATAGAACATATAATTAAAATTAAGAAAACTACATATTAAAGCATAATTAAATTAACTCAATTTATAACTGTGCATATATGCATATCTGTATGTGAATATGCATATGCATATAATTCATACAAGTACCTCATTTGCTTTATGTTAATTAGGTAACTTTTTTGGAAACCTTAAGAGAAAGAGACAACTATTATTTTCATCTTGAGGAAGAATAATTAAATCTCAAACAGATTTAGTCATTACAATGAATATCAAGCTAGATGCTGGGATTCAAAATCATATTCTTCTCATTCTGGGACCAATACTTATATTCATTTTTTACACTGAAATGATATACTCTGAATTGAGTCTTTACATTCATCTTGGCATTTTTATATAAACTGTAGTTGTCAAAAGTTTAAAAGTAATTTTCAGTTTTGCTTTTTTTCTGTTTAATGTTGAATTCTTAAAGGGCCACAGACTGTAATTCAAATATGGTCAAGTTTAGCATTTTTTGCCATAATAGAAACATCCTGTAAATACAGGGTAGCAAACAGATAAAAGTATATACAGTAAACAAATCTGCAACTAAATCTGAATGACACTATTTCCAAGAAGGTGGTATTGCTAGCTTCCAATGTCGTGAATCACTGGTGTTATTACATGATCTTCAACATTATCACAACAGTTTAAGCTGTAAAATAATATGCATGTGGCATCATTCTGACCTCCTGTAGATTTTAGTTTAATTTGGATGTGGTTTCTTGCATAAATTTAAATGTCTACATGAAAGGAAAAACATATTTGTCTTTCTCCCTAAGGAAGAAAGACATACTAACATCACATTCAGATAAAGTGAACTACTTATTTAAAAAAAAGGAATCAGGAAGTTTTTATTCAGATAAAAAGTTCTGTGAGCTTGAAGCATTTTTATGCCCTATTTTCAAATGGGGAAAAAACTGGATTTTTTAAAAAATTTTATATACCCATTCAATAATACAATTTTGGAAATATAGGTTCACGCTCTTCTGGACCACAGCCTGAACTCTCTGTATGATGACTATTGCGGTATATGAATTAGATAGAAATGTTCTACTTGAAGCTTCCTACATAGGGGTGCATGAAACTTCAAGACGTGAAGCAGTTTAATAAACTTATTTTCCACTAATCACTTTTATATTCACTAAAGGTCTCATTCAAAAGCCTTTCGTCACACCCAAAAAATATTTTTTCTTAATCTTTAAACAGCTTCTCCAAATAAACAGCTGGATTCATGCCAGGATGTAGAATGTGGTATATGGTATTAGGAATTTAGGTGTTGTTTTTAATAAAAACTTTTCTTTTTTGGTTAATAGTAGGTAAAAATTGGGGGAAATTATTTTTTATGTATTCTAGAAGTTGATACTGTAACAACCAACCAGCCTATGATAGACACGCAAAGACTTTGACTACATATATTTCAATATATAGCATCAGGTTCAAATATCTATTTTGAAAAGAACTTAGTGTATGACAGTGCATTCTAAAAACACTAAACTGGAACCCAGTGGGCATTATGGTATATAGCAGGAAAGGTGGAAATTAATGTGTGTGTGTTTATGTGCGTGTAGAGAAAGAAATATGAATCAGGAAACTTCATATAGGAATAAAAATTAAAGTAACTAAACGTAATCAACCTAGAAATTCAAAATGTTTAAATCCAGATAAAAATAGAAGTCACAATGGTGTGACAACATATGAAAGATAAGTATGACCAATATGCATTCATGCACTCAAATCAAATATTATCTTTTGAGTCAATAAATTTATCAGACTTGATAATTAATTGATTTGGAATTTTTTTCTTTGGTTTTTCTTTGTTGCATTACCTAATCATATATAGAGACAAAAGTCCCTCAAGTTCTATTTTTAAAGCTTCCAAACAACTTCTGAATGCCTATAGTAATAGACCCAAGTAGTATATAAAAATAAATAATTCACTAACACTAATCTTCAAATTTACACATTTACATTCATGGAAAATAGGGTTGTGAAGGTTATAAAACAAAATTTTAGCATGTGAAGCAAATGTATAGAAATAGTTTTATTTTAAAATAGGATTTTGCAAAACCAAAAATTTTATTAATGTGTTCCTTTATATTCATCTGCCTAATACATATATATTTATTTGGGGGTATCTTTTGTGTGTGATCAATGTCCAACAATGGAAGACTGAGAATACATTATCATTATGTATTGTCTGAATCAGTTTATGATTTACTTTAATATGATATAACAGATCAAATTATTTTATTTACAGTCAAAGGCATACACACTCACTAGTGGAGAAGACTGGAAGAAAATGATTTCCCAAATAGATAATTTCAAAATGTTACAAATGTGAATTGTATTTAAAATTATACTATAGGTTGCATTTGCATAAGTGCAAATAGTCTAGCTAATGCTGACAGTATATTGTTGCCTTATGAAAATATATTTTGTCTGCATGTGTTTTCACATCTACAAAATACAGCAAATCTCCCACTGAAACATGTATATTAATCTACAATAAATTACACAGATTTACATTTTCACACTTCGAAAAATTAAATCATTCAGAAATTGTATGACAGGCAACAAAGTAATGAATAATCTGTCAAGTGCATCCCTTTTCAGTCAGGTCTCAGGTCTGTTCTATTAATAATTAATTAAATGAAAATTAAAGCTTGAGTTATCAGGTCTGATTAAAGGATTACAAGAAAGCGTGTGACCATTATAGTTGTTAAAATACAATTGGAAGGAAGCCTTTTACCATGGAAAATTCACATTATTTTAAAAATGTGATTTGAAAAACATACAGTTCATCTTCTGCAATATGATCTCTAATTTACATTGGAAATATTCACAAAAAGCAGAGAAAGGCAGAATATCTGACATCTACATTTCTCTAAATGACTCTCCCAGAGAAGGAAGTGAAGAACATGTCCTTTTCTCAAAAGAAAATAATACAAAGTACTAGAAAGAAACCATTTCTCCTTCCCAGGAAAATAGCACACCTGTGTTCAAATCAGCCAATCTCTGCAAAGGTTTCCCCGGCCTTACAGTCATCATTGTCTAGTCATTCTGTTACCAAACAACAGAAAGCATCACCACGCCACTCCACAAAGGAAGAAAGTAGGTCGCCTTTTACAGCTTTTCAACTTTGTCTCATAACATATATCAATTACTACTGTTTTAACTCAATTCATCTGCTTTTAAAATACGCAGCTTAAAGCTTGATTAATTTTACCTCAAAAACTTCTTCATCCAAAATTCTTGTTCCAAAAACTGTGATTCCATTGGTGTCGACAATGGCTCTCTCACTTCTGTCAAGTGGTTTTGTGGTTTTCTTCTTACAATCAACGATCATTGTCACAGTTTTCTTCTCCACGCTGATGGCTACCCGATGCCACCTACAAAAAGCCAAGTAATTCTTTTGTTAGCTTTAAAGACATTGGCTGCCAAACATTCTTCAGAGTAAAATACTGGAGGATTTCAAGTTGCAAAAATGAGCTGAAATTTAAAAGAAATGTAGGTTCCTTTTATGAGTTAGTCAGTTTACAGGTGACCACTTCACTGATTACCCAGCACCGTGCTAAGTACTCAAAGTGACACGCCTTCTAAGATGCACAGGGGGATAGGCTGTCCATGCTGATAAGGAAGTGCCCATCCTTTGCCTCCCTTTGTATTGCAGCAACAAAAGCTTAATCTCACTGTGTCCTGATGAGGGTAATTGTAGAGATTAGGGTGGGATATGGAGTAAGTAATAGTTTCTATGTACGTAAATGCTTTCGATCAGAGTGAAATTCCGCTGAAAAAAATGCTCCTCTAGGGATCCCCTGAGATTGACTCTAAAAGGTTATGGCTACTAATTGAATGACGCCCCATCTGGAATAACCAAACATTCTCATTGTGAAACACAATGTGCTTTTCTGTCTTTATTCATATTTATTTCAAGTGCTTTCGTTTTCTTTTTCCACTTTAATTTCAAGTTGGTTATAGATCACTACTGTGGGCAGGATCCAAGACTGAGACAATATCTCTCCTTCTTTCCAGGGCTGGCAGGAAGTGGGAACACTGAAAGAAAGTACAGTGGACGCGTGTGTGCAGTGAGAGTCTCACTTTGCTCTGCAGCTCCTGCCCCAGCTAACTGAGGGCAGTGATGGCAGGCTCAGCGGGGGAGACATAGCCAGCCCTTTGGAAACACATATGCCCTAATCATACCATAAAATGGTGGGTTATATTAACAGTCTCTGTTACTGACATGATCTACTAAGTAATGCCCACTTGGATTTTGCATGCTACTCTGGTTTATATTTCTTTTTTCCAAACAGCAAGTGCTAGATTAATATTCCAGAAGTGTCTAGGACTAGCTCCATAAAATAAAGTACCCAAAGAGTTACAGGGCCTACCTAAAATTTCTATTTCATGTGACTTGGCATGACTACTGATGAGGAACAAATATATTTCCATATACACTTAATCATTGTTCTTTCCACTAACACACTCAACTAGCATGGGCGTCTGCTTAGTTTGAATCAAGCAAGAATTTATATGAGGAATCACTTAATATGGTGAGAATAAAATTTACACATATTTCTGCCAAGGATCCTGTCTTCACTTATTCCATCCCCAGGACTGTAGGTATGTATTTTTCTCCAGCAGAAAATAAAAATGATGCAAATATAAAAACTGATTAGACCAAAGTTCTAAACTCTATATTTCTGCTGAATTTAATTTAAGCACTCATATAATAATTTCATGCCAATAATTATGATATAACATTCAAAACATTTCATTCTTAGTTTGGGAGTCATTCTTAATTATTTTCTTTCTCTCATACTACACATTCAGATCATCAGAAAATTCATAACTCTATGTTCTAAAGTATATACAGAATCCATTGTCTCTCAATTTAGTCAAAACTGCCATCCCTTTCATCTAGACTCCCAACCGGTCTTTCTGCTTCTACTCTTAGCCCCCTGTCATAGATTGAATCATGTACCCCAATGAAGACTGTTCTTAATCATAATCCACATTCCTGTGGGTGTGAACCATTTGTAAGTAGGACCTTTTGGAGATGTTATTTTTAGTTAAGGTGTGGCCCCGACTGAAACAGAGTGGCCTTGATTTGATTACTGGAGTCCTTTATAAGCAGAAAACATTTTGACACAATCGATCAGAGCAAATACCACACAGGAAGACGCTGGAAGTTAGCAGAAATTAAGAGAGCAGATATGAGGGGAGAGAGAGGGTTTGCCATACAACAGATGACGACAGAGATACAAGCCAAGATCCCCAAGGATTACATACCATCCCAGCGCTAGAAAGCTCGACTCTACAGAGAAAGCGTGGGCATGCAAATACTTTGATTTTGGTTTTTTAGCCCTCCAAACCACAAACCAATAAATTCCTGTTGTTAAGCCAATCCATCGTGTGGTTATTTGTCACAATGGCCTGGCAAACTAAGACAACTTCGAAATCTTTCTCTCCAGAACAATGAGAGTGACTATTTAAAAATATGCCAGATGAACTCTCTGCCCTGGTAAAAACTATACAACACTCATGGTGAAAGACAAAATTCTTACTCTGCATCATGGGATTATCCCCCCTCCCTCTCCAACCTCATGTCCATCTTCTTGCTTTCTGACTCCTTGCACTACAGCCACATTTCTACCCGTTGCTGTTCCTTGCACATGGTCTTCTCTCTGCCAGGAATGCTCTCCTTCTATGCTCCCCCATGACTCACTACTTCACTTCTTGCAGGTCTTTGTTCAAATAACCTTACTTAAGAGAACTACTCTGTCTAAAAGAGTACACCATCTCTTAACCCTGCTCCATGTTCATTCACTACTAGCATTTTGCATATTAAATACTTGTTTATTGTCTGTCTCTTCTAATAGACTTCACACACCAGCAGCTGTTTACTGCTGCAACCCCTGTCGCCTGAACATTGTCAGTCGCACAGTAAGTAACTGATAAGTATTCATGGATTGAATGAATCGATCACCATTTTTAGCAATTGAACATGTGATTAAATAGCAATATTTTTTGCAATTAAATTTAGGTGTTATGCCATTTTTTGTATTCCAAAGGTATGACACATTTTAACAGTCCCAAGTGGCTGGCACATCGGAGGCATTTAATAGTTATGAAATTTTTATTACTAAGAAAATTATTAATCTAATATAATTTATAGAACTCCTCTGTTTACAAAATGCAAACCTTGTCTCTGCCACTTTCCAAATACATAACCCTAGCCACGTTCCTGAAACTCTCAGTGCCTCAGTTTCCTTACCTGTCAACATCACTTTTCTCTAAGCATTTTGTGAAAAATTAAGTGTGTATACAGAACCGTGTATAGCACATATCAAATAGTATACCAGTTTTCCTATGATCACTATCAATATTATTAGGAAAATAATATTGTAAGTAAGTCAGATCATGCCACGTCTTTACTCAAAAAAGTCTATGACGTCTTCCCATTTCATTCAGAGAAGAACCCAACATGCCTGCAACCACACCACCCCCACCGCCACGCATTACACCATCGGCTTCCCCTGCTCCTCCATCTTAACCTCCCTGCTCCTCTCCTGCCATGCTGGCATCCGTAATGTTGCATGGAACAAATCAGCCACATACTGGCCTCCAAGGCTTTGTATTTGCTCCTCCTCCTCCTGGAATACATGAACCCAGCACACAG